>VDFB02000015.1:40708674-40836583 GCA_007258455.2 Sequoia sempervirens
GGGGTTCCTTGAAAACTGTATACCCTCAAAACAGTGCTGACTAGGTATGGGATAATGTCACCCTAGTTATGGTAGACCCTCAGTTTTGGCTTCCTTCCCTTTGGTCTAAATAAATCAGGCAATTCCTCAGGGATCCTGGGTACATTCACCATTAGTCTAGCCCTCAGTCTGGAAGCAAATAAATTATCAAATTGCACATAACTGGTACTTTCCTTATTACAAGATAGGTCGGTAGCCCATATTTGCACTAGAAATATTTCTCCATCAACAAATTTCCTCAATTCCATCTTCTCAAAAAAGAAGTCAGCATTCTTGCACAAGAACATATGCATCAACATAGAATACCAAAAGAATTGAGTGTCGGTATCATTTTTGTGCAACTCTGACAGCCCTTCATGTATCCTCTTAGCAATGAAAGGAGCAAAGTCATAAGTCACAGAGAAGTTAGGGTGTTGTATTTGCACCCCCATGAACATGTATGCAATGGGCATCACCGTACCAGGACTGAAACCCAAAATCTGGCATAATGAATAAAAAGTGGCCAAGAAATGATTTGCAAAATAGTTTAATCTGAAAGGTTCTTTGTTAATGGGGCTAATATGAAATCTTGAACCTCCTTCCCTAGCCAGATGAGGTGGAAGCAACTTAACTCTGAAAAGAGTCTTCAACTTTGCATATTCCTGCTTCATTTCCTCAAGATCAATAGGAACCAAATACTCACTCGGTCCACTCAAGTCAAAAACCTGTCGGACTTCATCCCTATTAATGCTTAACAAAACCCTTTCATCATTATCCTTGATTACCCGTGTGACAAAGTCATATCTTGTAGCCACTGCTCTAAGCAAGTCTATATCAGGGAACATGTTTGGGACCACCAGCTTCCCCAAATCATACATCCAGCCATTTGAAAAGGGGTGAGGTAAATTCCTCTGTCCATACCACAACCTAAACATTTCCAATACTGTGAGAGGAACCCTAACATCAACTATTGTATACGCATAAAAATGGTCATGTCTATAATCCTAGCAATTAATTAAATATTTATTATTTAATTAGTTTTCTAAAATCCTCTACATATGATTAAATTTAATTAATTTAATTATATTGTTCATTCATCTTATTCTTCCTTCATAATTAGTAGTTTGTTTTATTTGGTATTTTCACTCTGATAAAGCAATTAGAATTAAATAAATACTGTTTGCATTTATTTAAATTGTTAAGTATGTTATTAAATTTAAATTAAAATCTTTTGAGTTTAAATAAGTTTCTGCTTTCTTTCCTATTTTTAAATTCTTCTTCAATTATTTAAATATTTCATTTAATTGAATTTCATAAATATTGATTTTAATTAAATAAACCTTATTTAATTAAATATCTTATCTTTCTTTCTAAATCACAACTAGATATTTTATTATCTTCTGTTTTCTTCTCATATCATAATTAAATATTTTATTTAAATATGAGATCTTCTGCTTTCTTCAAAAACCCTAATTAAAGCTTTCTTCTTATCAAAAACTTTCTTCTGCTTTAAAAGCTTAATTAAAATATTTCATTTAATTAAGAAAAGTTGAATGTCACCCACAAATAAATAATTGAATTTTTAATTCATTATTTAACAGCTTTTAAATCTTTCTTTTATCTTTTTAAAGAAAGATGATTTCTTATCTTCTTATCTTTTCCTCTTTCATAAAAATAGAAAAATCTTGTTTTCAAGTTTTCTTCTATTTTCTCTTCATTTTCATCCATCTTCAGCCATTTGATCTGTCAAGAATTATCATAGCCATTGATCATATCAGCCAATCAGAAGCTTTTGAAAAATCTATAAATACCTCTCACAATTCATTTAGGGGGTTGATTCTTAAGTATCCTCACTCTGTCAAAATTATTCTTCAAATATTCTATCTTTCATCCATCATTCTCCTTCAAACCTTTATCACATCGTTATGCTGCAGAATTGAGCAACCAACATTCCTCCAACAATCAACCTTCGAAATCTTGCATCCTTGTGCAGGTGGAGAAGAGCCATGTAGATCAATCAACACTAGTTTGAAAATCGGTTTGCACGTTCTTTGTTTACTATTTTTATTTTTCATTCTAGTTTGTACTTCATGGTGCTTGATAGGATTTAATTTGTGTATTGTCTTCAATGCATTAAAAATCTTTTGATTATCTACCTATCTACATTTTTGCGCCCACCGTGGGGCCTTGCCCCGTTTTTAACATTTATTTGCAGGTTTTATGATAGGATTTCGCATTCTAGAATTCGGATTTTCAGCAAAATTTTGCGTTTTAGCGCATCTGAGGATTTTTGTAGCGCATCCAGGGTTTAACAGTGCTTTTGCAAGTATTTCAGCACATTTAGGAGCTGTTTCGGCACATCCAGGGACTGTTTCGGCGCTTATAAGGAACAGAATGGCGCATATACTATTTCATTAAAAAAATTTGTAAATTTCTTTTTTTTTTAGCGCATCTGAGATTTCTTTTAGCGCATCTAGGACTTCTTTTAGCGCATCTGAGACTTTTTTTAGTGCATCTGGGACTTCTTTTAGTGCATCTGGGAATTTTTTTAGTGCATATGAGGTCTGTTTTAGCGCATACACTTCTGTGTCAGCATTTTTTTAGTCAATTTTAAAATGGCCGTATCTTGGTCATTTTTTGGTCTTTTTCAGTGCTTTTTTTTTATTTAGGGTAGAATTTCATAAGCTATCCAATGGTGTTGGTTTTTATCAATGTTCATAGAGTTAAAGTTCTCAAATTTTCATATATTCTTCAGAACATATGACTTTTTTTCTAACAGATTTTTAATTTGTTTCTTTTGTCCTTGTGACTTGTTGGTGAATCATACGGAGCTAGAAAAGTGTTGGAATCAGTCACAACATCAATTTGGAAAGCGAAAATAACCAGGTGCACTCGTTTCATCCTTCATCTCTTAATCTTGTTTGTCACATCTTTCAATTTGGGACATAAAATCAAATCTTGTTTGATCACATCATTGCAATTGGATTAAAAAAAAAAATCTTGTCTTCAATCACATTTCAAAAATTGGGTCTAAAATTAATCATTGTCTTCCATCACATCTTGATTTGGGATCTAAAAAGAACGAGTGCTTCATTGTTTTCTTCTAAACATTTCAATTTTCTAAAGGGAAATTAATCACTGTGAGCGTGAATCAAGTGTGTGTGTCTTCCAAAACACCTCACTTGGTTCGCTTTTGTCATACCCTTTTTAGGAGGCCTGCTTGGAGCACACACCCCTCCAAGGGACGACCTCAATCAAAGTGTGAATCGAAAGACACGCTTGTTTGGAAGTTGGAATCTTGTCACTCTGAGCTAAGCCCCAAAGAACTTTATACCTTTGGGAAGTGAAGGTGAAGGGTGGGTTACCCCTTTCTCCCGGCTTATTGGCAGATTTTTTCTTTCAAATCATTCCTTAGTCAACCTTGTGCAAACTAGCTTGAGACCTAATTGGCCATACCCCACTTGACTAGTCATAGGACTTGTTGTTGTGTATTCAAGTGTTTGCTTAATCATAACATTTAATCTTCAAAGAAAAATTTATTATTGTGTTTGGTGTGTGTGTTCATGCATTTACATGTGAAATATTGTGTTTGATAGTGCCCAAGTCAAACTTCCAATAAACTCTTGCCACATCATCCAAATCATACAATCTTGTCATTCCATATCATATCCTAATCATCATCATCTTTTTAAACCAATCAACATCATTTTACACCATGAAAACATTGGAAGATCTAGCACAAGATGTTGTTAACATGCTTGACACAACTAAAACAATTCAAACACCTTTGCCCCAACAAATCATTCACGAAGTCCATGACGTAATACAAAAACTTCAAGCACACAAGTCACCTCAAATCCAACACCTCCTAGATCACGCCCAATACCTCATAGCCACATGTCAAATCCAACAACCACCACATCATCCCCTATCTATTTATTATCACCCTTCCACCTCATACCAATCTAATCCATCCACTTCTTCGTGTGTCAGTACCACATCAACCTATCAATCCACATCACGACAAACACATGTGAATTTAAGTCCACCTAGGCAACAAAATCAAGAGCCTTTAAGTTCTAATGCAACCATTCACAAGGGGAACACTGATCTAGGTTATGTACTCTCAAAGTATATCATACCACTATACAGTAAAAATAAAAATCCTAAGCCAACGCCTTCCACCCCTACACCTCCAAAGGATGTGACCCAAGGGCTACAAGCAAGGAATCAATTGTCACCATGTCATTCAACACATATACTTGAACATACAAAAGAGTCCTCAAATGCCATGCCAAGTCCTTCAAGTCAACCGTGTCATCCACAACCCCTTGAGCCAATTCAAGAGTCTTTTGTTGTAAGTCCAAGTCACCCTCTTTCATGCTCCTATGTTGTTGATCATCAAGAACATGTCAAGTCTCTCCATGAGAAATTCCCTTCCACTTCCATTCAAGAAACCCAAGAGTTATATCAAGAGTCTACTCCCAAGCATGTGGAAACAACAAGCCCTAGTCCTAATCAAGATCAAATCATTTTCATCCAACCTATCCATAATCTATATCATTTTTATGATCAAGATGATATCCATAATGATGAAGAGCCTATCCATGAGCAACTTGATCCTATACCCATCCATGAGAAAGATATTCCAAATTCACCTCCACCTAGTCCTATCCATGATCTATCAACATCCACTTCCCTTGATGAGACACATGCCTCCCAAGCCAACATAGAAGATCAAACAAACACCTTGGATCTAAGTGAACACAATGCTAATCAAGATCCTAATGATCCCCCATCACCCACTATCAACCCCATTGCAAGTCCTCCATCATATCCTATTGGTCTTTCCACCCTCATTCATGAATGTTCCTCCTTAGAACAACAAAAACCATTATCTTCCCTTGCTTCATCTTCTCCATCCAATAAGGAACTCATTTCTAGTGTTCCACCTACACCTAGTCTCATTGTCCATTGCACACTCCAAAACATGAACCACCAAGATAAAGGTTTAGACCCTCACGAACAAGGTATTTTGGAGCCCATCCATGTCAAAGTCCCTCCACGCTCTTATGGCCTTGGACCTACACCCCAAGGACAACAACCTAAAGATGTTGGTACTTCCTCCATGCCTCCTAAGTCCACTTTCCATCATACAGCCTATCGTACACCCAAAACATATGTTGTCATTCCACCACCGTCATCCTATAAATGTCAAAAGCATGTGACCATACACCTTCCACCATCCATTCTACCACCATTACTTCCAACTCCTAATATCCCTTGATCCACTCTACCACCATTTCTTCCAACTCCTAATATCCCTCCATCTAATCTACCTCCACTTCTCCCAACACCTAATATCCCCATTATCCAATCCCCTTATCCCTCCATCCATAAATACCCTAACATTCCTAATCATGACCAACAAATGCACACAGTGTATAAACATGAAGCTTCCACTCATTCCACCAAACCCAAGGGATTCAAAAGAAATAATTCCAATGCCTCTACCTATAAAGTCAAAAATCCTAAGGTTTCTCGTGCCTTAGGACATCAATACAAAAAGTCAAAGAAAAATCCATCTAAAAAGTTATATAAGCCCATACCTCCAAAAGTAAAGGCCAGAACTAAAATGGTTTGGGTACCTAAGAAAAAAGAAATCAAGTCAAATGAGGCATTCACATCACAAAAATCCCAACCATCCACTTCCATCCCACATTCTCATTCCATTCAAAAGTCTCAAATTCCTAAAACCCACAAGCAAAATAAAAATCATAAAAATACTAAGTCTATGTGGGTACCTAAATCATTTCATCCACCACCTCCTAAGCAAACATCTCCATTGCTTCCCACATCGCATCCACATCAAAAGCTTCAATGTTTATCATAGTCTGTGCAACCATTGGTCATGGTTCCCTTCCATTTCACAACAATTCCACATACCTCCATCTCCCCATCCTTCACGCATTATCCTACATATCTCCCCCACCATCTTCCTATGGTCCATGCTTTTGCATAAACCTTGCATCCATCCTTTTGCCCAAGTCCTCTTCAATCCACATCATCATCCACTATTCCCCATCCATTCTTACATAAGACTTTCATAATCTGCCATCTACCTAATCCATCCCTTTCATGTCATTCCTTACCAACATCTATGATCATAATGACATTTGACATGGTCCATGCAAGGACATCAATATCTAGTGAGACTACTACCTTTCATGGATCTAGACACTTGAGTCCCTCCCATCCATATTCCCCTTCTCCTATCCAAAAATTCAAAAAGTCAAAAATAAAATAAAAATAAAAATAAAAGAAAAGTAAAGAGAAATCCCTTCATCCAATGGTGAAAACCTGGTAAACAGGCGCCCTGGATAAGTACCATGATGAAAACCTAGCAAATAGGCGTCATGTGTAGGTTGATCTTCTATGTCACTTACACTTGGGGGCATAATGTCTTATCTATCCAACCTATCATTTTCATGTCTTTTCATTTCCATCCTACCTACCATCTTTAGCCATCATACATACCTCTCATATTGAGTCCATTCATCCACCCTTATCCTTTTGATCTTGATGAAGATATAGGGGAAAAATGTTGAAACATGCTTTGGATATCTTCTGATATACCTCATCCTATCTAAACCAATCATATCATTATCCTATTGCCATAAGCTTTGTCATGAAAAATCCTAAGTCTTGTACCTAGAATGGGGCATGTTATTCCTATGCAACATAGTCTTTGGAAATCACATTCTTGCTCTCTTATGATGCATACATCCATTTCATTCACTATGACTTATCCTTTCCATCCATCCATATATCATGAGCCTTTTATCCCTTATCCCATCACCCACCTTTTCATCCATCAATTCCCTTTATCTCCTTGCACCTAGCCTTGGTTTTCCCCTTGTCATTGGTATCTAGCACAAAGACTACTCAAATTTTCATCCTTTGACACTTCCAAATATTCTCAAAAATCCAAAAAATCAAAACATCTCAAAACTCCAAAAAAATCAAAACATTTCAAAAATACAAAAAAATCAAAAAAAGTCCTGAAGAAATACAAAAAAGTAGAAAAAGTCCTGAAAAAATTCAAAAACAGCAGAAAAAGTCTTGAACAAATACAAAAAAAATTCAAATATCCAACAAAAATCCAAGCAATAAAATCATTTCAATCACATCAATTCTTCTATCCAATCATTCAACTATTCCACCAAATCAATCATCTTCATCAAAACCATTGCAACCAATCCACTCAATCACAATCATTCCAATCAAATCAATTCTTCAATTCAATCAATCGATTATCTAATCAAATCACTTCAACCTAAATCATTCTGATCACATCAATTCTTCTATTCAATTCATCACATCCTATCATCCAATCAATCATCATATCATTACAAATAGTTTCTTCAAATCAATCAAATCATCTTCAATCATTCTGAGCAATAATCCAAATGCAATTCAATCCTTAATCCATACCAATCAAGTCAATCAATTTTGTCAAATTATCCAATCACATCCTTTGGTCTTGACCCTAATCTTGTCGTAAACCAAATCAACCAATCACCCAATCAATTATCATCATCCTTGTGTTGCTCTAGGGATATATCGCTTCCCAACAATGACAACACTATCAACATCATCAATCAATCAATCAATCAATGGTTTACAGCTTGACGGGGGCAATACCTTGTTTGTTTTTGTATCATTTTGCTTGCTTGCTTGCTTGTGTGTGTTATCATTTTATCTTGCATTTGTATCAAATCCATATCATTCCAGCTAATATTCATATCTTGTGTGTGTTGGAATATCTTTTGGCATTATCCTTTGCATCTAAGGTCACATCATACCTTTTGTGCATTAGGACTTTAATGCTCTAAGCCTCTTTCCTCATATGTATAGACAAGGTTGTATTACACTGGGGCACGAGACACATCGTCACCTTGGTCCTTATACCTTGGTGCATAACGTCTAGTGCTCTATCAAACATCATGGTTGCTCACTTTCATTGCAACATAGCGCATCCTTTCATCTCCTTCATCCACATTCTCTCTTGCATCATTCAACTTATCCCTCCTTTATCATTTCATTTCATTTCGAGAGAATACCCGTGTTTGTCCAACCCACCTATCCTCTCGAGGGGGCATCATCAATATCAAAAATCAGAAACATATCAGGGGCAAAAAAAAAATTATTTTCTTTGAAGCAATGTGTTTCACACATCACTTCAAAGAGGGGAAAAATGTATACGCATAAAAATGGTCATGTCTATAATCCTGGCAATTAATTAAATATTTATTATTTAATTAGTTTTCTAAAATTCTCTACATATGATTAAATTTAATTAATTTAATTATATTGTTCATTCATCTTATTCTTCCTTCATAATTAAATAAATTTATTTTATTTAACTATTTTCATACGTCCACTTAATTAATTAAATAAATACATTTTATTTATTCAAATTAATTATCATTGTTTAAATTTAAATTAAATCTTTTGATTTAATTAAGTTTAAATATTTCTCTTTCTTCTATTTTAAATTCTTCTTCTAATTAATTAAATATTTCATTTGATTAATTTCATAAATGTGATTTAATTAAATAAACCTTATTTAATTAAATATCTTATGCTTTCTTTCTAAATCACTAGATATTTTATTATCTTCTGTTTTCTTCTCATATCATAATTAAATATTTTATTTAAATATGAGATCTTTTGCTTTCTTCAAAAACCCTAATTAAAGCTTTCTTCTTATCAAAAACTTTCTTCTGCTTTAAAAGCTTAATTAAAATATTTCATTTAATTAAGAAAAGTTGAATGTCACCCACAAATAAATAATTGAATTTTTAATTCATTATTTAACAGCTTTTAAATCTTTCTTTTATCTTTTTAAAGAAAGATGATTTCTTATCTTCTTATCTTTTCCTCTTTCATAAAAATAGAAAAATCTTGTTTTCAAGTTTTCTTCTATTTTCTCTTCAGTTTCATCCATCTTCAGCCATTTGATCTGTCAAGAATTATCATAGCCATTGATCATATCAGCCAATCAGAAGCTTTTGAAAAATCTATAAATACAACCTCTCACAATTCATTTAGGGGGTTGATTCTTAAGTATCCTCACTCTGTCAAAATTATTCTTCAAATATTCTATCTTTCATCCATCATTCTCCTTCAAACCTTTATCAAATTTTTATGCTGCAGAATTGAGCAACCAACATTCCTCCAACAATCAACCTTTGAAATCTTGCATCCTTGTGCAGGTGGAGAAGAGCCATGGAGATCAATCAACACTAGTTTGAAAATCAGTTTGCACATTCTTTGTTTATTATTTTTATTTTTCATTCTAGTTTGTACTTCATGGTGCTTGATAGGATTTAATTTGTGTATTGTCTTCAATGCATTAAAACTCTTTTGATTATCTACCTATCTACAACTATGTTGGAGCAATTATATACTAACCCTTCCCCTAGGATCTTCCCTCGCATCAAAACCAATCCCTTCTTCCTATCATTTGTTGAAAATGGCAATTGATCCAAGAAGTCATCATATAAGCTCCTACTCAAATACTCAATTTGGCCAGAATGTTGCTTTGGTGGTGCCATCTTGGATAAACTAGGGCCTCCTTATAACTTCACACTTCAAATAGCTAGGACTAACCAGAGATATGAAATTATAGAACAAAACATTGCAATTTCTCACAATTTAAATAAACTATAGCCCTAAAATGTTTATCAACAAGCCCTATGATAAGTACAACAAATATTTTCCCAAATTCAAGTGTAGAGTAACCAGGAAACACAGAAATTAACTCACGACTTTGTGCTTGCAAAAATCCCAAATTCTGGCTACAAAGACTTGCAATTTCACTTTCAGCTCTAAGACTGCTCCACAAAATACTTGAATGCTTTGTGGTACAAATAAAGCAAGAGAATTGATTTTATTTTGATCAAATCACGCCAGCAAGTGTCTCATCTGCCATTAAAGCTCACTCGCGCGCTACACGAACGACTCCAACCATATTTGATGCAGATTTAAATTCTAGTCGTCAATCCTTTAGTTTGATCAAATCATCGAATGACCACCTTCAAAACAAGCTGACATAATCACCAACATGGCAATAAAGGTCCCACCATACCATACGTTGCCAAGGAAATCCACATGGCGGTTGCCTGTGATATCGCAATCAGTAAAGACCTTGCAAATTTTGATCACGCGATGGTGGGAAACCATAGATCTTGAGCTTCAGCGATCTTGTTCCTTCAACACAGTCACCAGCCTTATCATGAACTGTTGAATAGTTTTCCCATCAATATTATAACATACCCATTGATTTAAAACATGTGCATCTTAAGAACACTTTAGTAATCCGTCATCTAATGTATTAAGACCGAATTAATTCACCAAGGTTTTTTGCTTCTTCAGATGAGACACGTGGTACCTGCTCATGATATCATGATCAATAAAAACCTTACAATTTTTTATCATGCGATGGTGGGAAACCATTGAGATCTGACAATACTTGATCAATGGTCACTCAAACTTATCCCCTTCGGCCTCACCAAATGGGACATGTGGTGCCCTCCCATGATAATGTGATCAACCAAAGCAGTGTGGTGGGGTCATCACAGGATGGCGGGGAATGACATAGATCAAATGATAGTTGATCAATGATCACACAAATTTTATCCATCTGCAAAATAAAACATTTCTTAAAAGGACAAGGGGACATCACTAGGAAGATGGTAAAGTTGTTTTTAAACGATGAAACACGGGGCCAACCAAGACTTAGGAAAATAAAACCCTGCGGAGGAAATAAAATATTAAGACCAAAGGGACCCAACCTAGATGAAATGATAGGACATAAGTCATTTTAAAACCCTTCAAAAAGCAGTAGCGAAAAAGATCCTAACCAAGGCATAAAATAAACACAAGGGTTTTACATGCAGACAAAGCTAAAACCCCCAACCCTAGGAAATTTCCAACACCATGAAAGACCAGTGACATAAGGCAGGGCAGGAATGGAACACAAGGAGAAAAATTTGAAGTTCCATCACTTCATTCATCTGCTTTAACCATGTATATCTTGTTGTTGTATTCATATTTCATCTCACAGTGAAGAGTAGATGGGACTCCTTTCATAGAATGAATCCATGGTCTCCCTAGGAGAAGGTTGTATGAAAGAGGTCCTAACATGATATGGATTGGGGTAGAAAAAACTATAGGTCCAACCTCAACAGGTAATGCGATCATTCCTAATGGTTGTCTATTAACATTTCCAAAGCCACAAATATTATCATCATTAAGTTGAATAAGCCTCTTGTCAACACAAATTTTATCTAGGAGATCAATGCTACAAACACTAAGACCTGCCCCATTGTCTATGAGAGTACACCTAACTGCAGTTTCATTAAAGATCACCTTTATCATTAAGGCCTCATTCTTATTTTGTATCTCAAGGCAGGGTAATTCATGTTTAGGGAATGTGATTTTGATTTTGTGACTTGCATACAATCAAAGGAGGATGCTACATCATTCAATTTCATAGAAAATTTGATATTATTCTTCTAAAAAATTTCTTGGAGCATCCTATTGTATGTAGGTGATGTTTCAATAATATGCCATAAGGATAACAGAGCTGGAGTATGTTTAAATTGTTCAAAAAATCATACTCATTTTCGCCATGTGAAGGTAAACAAGGAGCACTAGGAAAAATAGGTTGAGGTAATGGTAATGAGGTAGGAATGGTTTGGGGCTACATATTCTACTATGTATTGTATGTGTGAGCAACAGTATTGTAACTCGGTTGTTGCAAAATATTGTTAATTTCATATTGTATTATAAATTTCAAGATATCTCTTGGTTTTAATGGTTTCTTTTTAGGTGGTTCTATGATGGGAGGTGACTTATGAGGCTCACTAATTAAAGGAGATCCAATTTGTGTAGTCATAACCTCAACTGAGTTACCTAGATGACCTTCTAGTGTGGGGGAATTTAATGTGAACTTAACATCTTCATATATGCCATTCATCTTAGTATTTTTTGAGACAAATGTAGCATTAGAAGAGGGACAAACAATATTCACATGACGCTCAATAATTGGGTCTTCTAACACCAAAATACATTCGTCACAAGTAGGAGAGGTATTGGGAGAAAAGCAACTATGACTGTCTTGATTGTCTATGTTTTCATCCTCTTGTTTCAAAGCTTTAGTGGATGATCTAGGTGAGATGAAGTGATTAAGGGATTCATCTAACATGTAAAATTCATCACAACTAAGGGTTTAAAGGATATGCTTTCTCCAAGGTTAACCATTTAGTTTTTGTTAGATTTGTTTGAAGTTTTTGATTTTTGTTTATATTTTCTAATGATTGAAAAATGTACACTAATCTATCTAATGATGCAATGATGCTGAAAATGAAAGAGAAATCCATAAATATAAGATTATATTTAATTGAAATATGAAATATTTTTTTTTCAAAAATGTTCCAAGATCTAACTAAATGAGTAATAATTTGAATGTACAAACAAGCTGTTTCAAAAATTCAATTCTCATATCTAAAAAATAGTAACAAAAATGTAGAACAAAGACTAAAAGGCACTCAAAAAAAAATCAAAAAAATTTGTACAAGGACTCATTCACCCATTGGCGAATGGGTCCCAAGTCAAGGTTTCTTAAATTTAAATTTTTAGAATATGAGTGTATCCTATGTGATTTGTGTTTCTAATCTGTAATAAAAAAAATTGTTACATATTTTTCTATATTAATACCTCTAAATGCAAGTTTAACTAAATTCAAATGATGAACTATGTGAATAATTTTAGTATGCAATATGAATCTAAATCTGAATTTAAATGATTTAATGATGATCTTAATGTAAGTACTATGCAAAATAAATGAAGATCTAATTCAATTTTTCTAATTTTTTGATGATTTAAAGTAATGCAAACATTCAAATTTAACTCTAAATGCAATGTTCACTAATGCAAGGTTAAATAACCCTAAATTTAATGCAACTAATACAAATATAATGCAAACTAGTGTAAAACCCAAATCTAGGGCTAAAAGGATTCCAATTTTTAGAATTTTGTTGTACAACATTGGGTTCACCAAAATAAAACATAGAAAAATAGGTTGCTCCTAAGGTTTCCCAAAATGGAAAAGTGGATCCAAAGAGGGAAAAGGGGTCCTACTTCTCTAATTTCATTAGGAAATGAGATCCCCACAAAGAATTGACTAACCACCTTTAAGAGAATCAATTCTATAGAGGAATCTTTAGATTTCCTTCTTGTGTGAGGATGGGGGTCTAGGTCAAAAAACACTTTGGGGGGAAAGATTAAAAATAGCAAATCAACTCCAAAAGGAAATATATTACTTGGATTTAGTAGATTAAGCATAAAACTAATGGAACCAACAAATTTTCTAGTAAATCTGGAACAAATAAATGTTGTGTACCTCTCACAAAATGGTGCTTTCAAAAGTTGTATGAGGACTCATTTTCCCTATGGCTAATGGGTCCTATTTAGGGATTTTCAAAAATCATTTTTGGGTCCTCTACTCTTGTGCCTACACTTCTAGATTCCTAATTTTCATAGAAAAACAGTCGAAAATAAATCCATGACCTAAGTTTCTATGAGATGACAATAAAGATGACAAAAAATGCAACTTTGAATCTTCAAATTTTCTTCAACCTGCAAATCTGCAACACACAAAGAGGGGAACTTTTTTTTTCTTAAGTGAATTGGGGTTTTCCTTCATCAAACCCCATTTTGGTAATTAAACCTTGAAATGAAATGAAATAGCATGAAAGGAATGATCAATGAACAATGTTGATCATGATGTTAGTTGCACACCAATAGTGGAGATAAATCGTCACAAACAAACTGCATGAACCTATCTTTACTTGAAAGATTGAACCACGACAACCCAAATCTTAGGCTAACTCAGCTTAATCCCAAGGCTCATTTGTGTCAAGTCTTGACCATACTAGGTTTGCTTCAAGGTTCATTGTGATAATGTTGTTAATCATGAGGGGTAAACGATTTTTTGTTTCGGTTCTCAAAGAATCATAGGGATAGATAAAAGATAATCTCAGTCTAGTCATTTAACAATTTCATGAAATTGACCAATTTGCAATAACATTTCATGAACTTCAAATAACTTTCTTTCACTTAAGTAGATTTACCTTTAAGCATTCAACAATATCATGTAATCAAAATATTTGCAATAAAATTTCTATTCATTTAACTCTTTTTTGAACATTTTCTAAAAATTTAAACATCTATTCTAAAATAAAGCATCAAAAGTATTGAAAAAGTAAAGTTTCTCCTAGATATTATCCATGTTGAACATCTAAAATACTGAAAAGGGGGGGTGAATCAGTATTACATAAAACCATAATAAAATCCATCTAAACATTATCACAATTCTAACTAAATCAGCAAGAGAGAACATAAAAACAAGTCAATGCAACCGTACACATGAACACCATGAATTTTACATGGAAAACCCAAAAAGAGAAAAACCACGATGAGGGTTAACTCACAATATATTATATCTGAATACAAAATATTATAGGGCTCACTACCAGGACTCACTGTCCTTAAAAAGGCTCACTGCCTGAGTAAAAAAGATGGCTAACCACCAAGATACAATGATAATGGATCATTTCCAAATGATTGAACTGATAAGATACAACTTCAATGTGCAGGGTTCAGTTCCACTGAAGCTCAGAATATGAAGTACTACCTCACACAATAGTCACTCAACAAGACTGCACTGATCACAACAGACAAATCATTTAGGCTCAGATCTTCACACACCTTTTCCTCTTCATATTTCACATTCACTCAATATATATGTTGGAATCAAGGAAAACTGAGAGGGGGGGTGAATCAGTGTTCTGCAATTTTTAATTTTATTAATCTGATCTTTAAAGAACTTATAACATTCAACCAAAAGAAAGATGCATGAACATAAAACAAGCAACCACAACACCATAACACAAGGATTTTTTTCATGGAAACCATGTTAGGGGAAAAACCACAGTGGAGGTCAATCCACAATGTAATCTGAGTACTCAAAATAAGTTTTTACAAAAGGAATGCACATGCATTCAAGCACACTGCCTAGAGCTCACTGCTCAAATACAAAAGAAGACTCACTATTTTACAAAAATATTTGGAATACATCCACAATATTTTAACTAAGAGAATAACATCTAATAATGCCTGATTACAGTTCTAGTTAAGCATATTAATCATTTTCTTGACCTTCTATCTGATTCTGCTCTTCTACTTTGTTTGCTTTAATTCGCATCACAAATCCTTTATTGTGCAAGTGAAACTATGCATAATTTCTCTACAATCCTTCTAAAATTTTCATCACACATCAACACACTTTGTACATACATTAAAAGGATATAAATGATTGCTTATATACCCGTAACTAAAGATTTAATCAACCACATCTCGGCTTCAACAAAACATAAAATATTTACAAATTGTTGGCTCAAATCATGAATAATTTTCAATGCGCACCAACCAATGTCGGCCACACCATAGTGAGGACCCAAATTAACATGCTCAAACACAAAAAAACTTAAACAATTACTCCTTGAATATCTGCAACACGCTACATTCACTTTGTCGGCCTTCTCACATTGTTAAACTAAAAATCATCAAACTAGATCTTCTAACTTGCACACAAATAAATACAAAGCTTTAATATTGAAGGATAACATAGATCATACATTGAACGACCTTCCCTGAGATCCACAACTCAAAATGATAATAGAAAATTGTATATGAATTGATGAACACAATTATGTCGGATGTCAGTTCTTTGATCTTTGATCAGTTCATCAAGCTTGGATGAGCTTGCTTTGAATTTTTCCTTAAACTCATTTGTTGTAGCGAGTTCATCTTTGAGATCATCAAGCTATTTTTCAAGCTCATCTTCATTATTCTTGGTTTTTTCTAGCTCATCTTTTAGTTAGCTGCATTGTTCAGACTTTTCTCTCAAGGATTGTGCAAGCTTTTCTTCATTTTTCTTTTTGTCCTCTAACTCCTTGGTCATCTTCATCATGATGGATTTTGTCTCACGCTTCAAGGCAACATTCTCTTGGGAAAAAATTTCACATTCTTCTATTTTCTCCTTCAGGGTTTGACTGAGTTGTTCATCTTCACTAGTTTTGTTCTTTTGCTTGAGTTGACCACATAATTCCTTTCTTTTCTCCCTTGATTCATTGATTTTTTCTTTCAATGACTGGATAATTTTTTTTGCATTTTCAAGACTTTCTTGTAGTTCCCAGATCTCATATTTTGATTGGTCAAGATCATCCAAGGCCACCATGGGTTGTTGTTGTAGACTACTTGTATCCATTGAATATACTTTCCAAGATATCCCCAAGCTATTAAGCTTCTTTCGAGGAACAGGCTCTGATACCAATTGTCGGAAACAAGCAACACTGAGAGGGGGGTGAATCAGTATTCTGCAAAAATTAATTCTTTTATTCTGATCTTCAATCCACTTAACACATTTGATTAAAATCAATATGTAGAAATAGAAAATAAGAAACCACATAACCATAACACAAGGATTTTTATGTGGAAACCCTGTAAGGGGGAAAACCACGGTGGATGGCCAATCCACAATAAGTTCTGAGTATGCTCAAAAGAAGTATTACAAAATGGGAATGCACTTTAATTCAAGCTCACTACCTAGAGCTCACTACTCAAAATGGGGCTCACTGCCCTTACAAAAGTTTGGAATAGATCCAAAAGAAAATGAATTGAGATAATAGCATCTGCCAATGCTTGATTACAGTTCATTTTTAGCTTTGATGTCGTACTTCTATCTTGATGAATGATGAAGAACTTTTGCTCTATTCTACTCAAGTTCACACATAAAATATTTATGCGCAAGTGAAACTGTGCATGATATCGCTCAAATTCAACTTAGACAATCGCAACATACACACACACAACTTTTTTCATACCACCAAATGATATGACCAATCATCTAAATATATCTGCTCACAAGGAATCAACTGCCACAGGCAGCTTCAACAAGACTTAATAAAATTCGCAACTAGTCAACCCAATCGAATGATAATTTTGATGTGGATCTGAACAAGTCAGCTATACAATAGATAGGACCAATAATTAAACATTCAAGCTCGAAGATAATTAAAATAATTCAACTTTATACATCCACTACACATTATTACCAATGAGTCGGCTTTATCAAGAAAATAGAAAGAAGATGTCCAACCGGACCTACTCAACCATATAGCCACAAAAACAACTTCATGAGATTCAATAATAATATGTTCCACATGTCAAAAAAAAATTCATCAATCCACAACCCAAAATGGTGATCTGGTGAAGCTATCAAATTGGATTCCTTGTTTTGCTGATAACACCACCGATAACACACAATTTTCATTTCCTCTGCCAGTGTGACTGAATGCATAACTGTGGACCAAAAAGGTGACTTAAGTTTCCATCAATGACAACACTAGAAGCCAAAAATCACATCCACTTGCATCATATGCCACACTATAGAGCTATTTGAAGATGTGGTATTCATTGAAGTTATGAGGAGAAAAGGTCTTTTATCTTGAAGGGCATATTAATTTTATAAAGTAGAGACTTCTCACTAGAGCTAGGATTACCCATGTAATGGATTAAAAAGAAGATTTAATAAGAAATTGCTTTACACCTGATGAAGTGTTTCAGAGGAAGAGGAAGTGGGAATTCATAAAGAGGCTTGAGGAGGAGAAGAAGAAAAATGGACAGTGGATTCCAAGGATTCTATGTTGAAGGAAAGGATCCTATCAGAAGGATGAACAAAATAATTGACAACTTTGAAATATTATATGTTGAACCAAAAAAGAAACCTGAGGGCCAGTCTTTGAAACCCTCCAAGCTTCCCATCAAACCAAGTGGTATTGTAATCACAAAGCCCCTACCGCACACTGCCACAATATAATCAGAATCATCCCCTAAACAACCAAGTACTAAAAGGAAAAAGACACATGGAGTGGTCCCCTTAGTGGCATATGAAATAAGTGAAGGAGTAGGGGATACTGAAGAGGTAGCCAATGTACTTTTGAATTTTAAAGATGATGAAGTTGATCATCCACCGCCTAATCTTGAAACTGATGATTACAAACATGAAGAAAGAGTGGATGTACATGGGAATAATGATCAAGAAGTGCATGATGATGAAAGGGTGATTGTTTCCCTTAGATTTATTGAATACGATGAATTTATTCAAACTCCTAAGTTTAAGGATTTTTGGTTTAAGATGAAAATGAAAGAATTTGAGGAGACACTCCAAATTAAAAATATGGGAACTGAGGAGTCACAACATGACCAAAGTGTTGCTCAAAATCTTGAAGAACTAAGGATTAATGAAATTACTATTAGCCCCCAAGAAGCAAGAAAATTTTTCTTAGAAAGGAATATACTAATTATTCTTGGGATGGAGTTAAAAAAGATATTCTTACTAGATCAAGTAAAATACAAGAAGATCCCATGTTGGTTTCTAAATTCAATTCAAATGAGGGAATGAGTGGCACATGTTACAATCTAAGACTTGAAATGCTAGCCTTTTGGATAAAGAAAAAAAGAACAGAAAAACCAAGATTGCTTGATGTTGTAAGAGAAATGAAAGGGACTACCATGGTAAAGGAACTTCAAGACACGTCAACATTGGAGGCAACTACTATGACAAAGCACTCAACAATGTTTACTAGGGATGTAGTTAAAGCTATAGAGCTTAGATTGGCAGAATATGAGAAAGCACATGCTAATCTGAATGATGAAGTGAATAGGTTATTCATAGAAAATGTGAAATTGAAACAATAGTTGAAGGGAGAAGGTCCTTCCTAAAGTACAAAATTAATACTATACCAGCCCCCTACCATCCAAACTAATACAAGTGAAGTCACTATTGAACAAGTTAATGTGCTAAAACAAGAAATTGAGAAGTTGAAAAAGAGTAATGAAGAAGAAAAAAGAGAAAAGAGAGAAACCCTCAAGGTATTGGAATAGATCCTGGAGCATAGGGTTAAACTAATTGTGGAAAAATTGGAAAATGTGTATGAATTTTATGTCTCCTCGTCACAAGCAGTTGATTAGATAAAGGCCCATGTACCTATATTGGACCCCTTATTCAATAAATGAAAACCTATACATCACAACTTAATGAATTTGTGTAGAATTTTGCAAAGGAGTGTTGAGGCCCCCGTAGCTTTAAAGCCTATTGAGAAAATGGTTTGAATGGTCACAGATGAATTTAAATACATGTCTGCAAAAGAGAAAAAGATCAAGGCAAGAATGGATTCATTTCACATGCTAAAGCAGTGGTTCGTGCCTAAGATACTAAGGGATGATGATCAACTAAAAGGCTCCAAGGATTGGATAGATGAGTTTAGCAAAATTGTTCCCAACTACCTCAATAATATATAGAAGGATGGTGGCATAAATATTCACCACCTCAATTTAACCTTCGATGGAATAATTCCACTGGATGTTGGGTACTCAAAATTCATCACAGATACCAAAGGGTTATTAGACACCAGACAGAAGAGTCACTTGGACAACACACAAAAAATCCAAGAGTACAAATGGCCTCATGATTACATGGTGTACCAATGGGAGGAGACATATCTAGCTCCCCCAAAAGAATAGGCCTTGCAATGAAGTACCAAGCCTTGCAGATACTATCATGGAGAGAGGACCTTGCCAGATCTGAATGATCATGGGTACCTTGTGATGAGTAATGGACTTCCATATCTTGCGAGTGTTGTGGACTTCAACATCTGATAAATTCTCTTCACTTCTCATCTTTCATTGCTTTTAAAGTTTTATGTAATCCTATGTAAACAATGAAATTAAGACTTTTTGATTTATGTTAAAAGTGGGTAACTAACAAGACACTTTTTGACATGTATGGTCGGAAATTTTTTGGGAAATGTATTAGCAAATTTTTTGAAGATCGTAGAATGGGGATTATAATTGGTGAATTCAAATTAAGTTTCAATTATTTGTTGGAAATAGAATTAATGAATTTATCACATTTGTCTCGATTTGATCTTTCCTTGTTATTTAAAATCAAAATATCAAGGGTATATCTAGTTTATCAAAAAACATTTGTTGTCAAAAAATTCATTTTTTACTACATTTTGGTGTCAAATCTTTGGTAATTATGGTTAGTTTCATCACATTCAAATTATGAATTCTAGGAAATTATATCTACGATGGATTTGTTTGGATGAGTGAGTGGCTCTCTTAGAAATTAAATATCCTATCTTGGAAATATCAGGATTATTTTACTTAAAGAAGGGATTTTGTGGTTATTTTTCTAACAATGATTTTCACAGTGGCTAAGCTTTACTATTTTCAAATTCAAGAGATACAAGTCATGTGCAGCCAAGCACATACCAAGAAGATGGGCTGCTCTACTTCCAAACCCTCAGCAACCTCACCTTGGGTTTTTAGTCTACTTACATGGGGATATTAAGGACATTTGCTAAACAATTAATATATATCCATTTGTTGTTTGTAGAAAGGGAGAATCTTGTGCCAAGGTCTACTGTAGCCCGTTGGATC
The DNA here is from genome assembly GCA_007258455.2 of Sequoia sempervirens. NCBI lineage: Eukaryota > Viridiplantae > Streptophyta > Pinopsida > Cupressales > Cupressaceae > Sequoia > Sequoia sempervirens. The sequence continues at coordinate 40,729,330 of VDFB02000015.1, forward strand.
AATATCTAGTTTGTTTTTTGCTAATACTGAACAAGATTAGGGTGTTCTAGCAACCAAGACATTATACTTTAGAACATCAGAGTTTATAGTTATGGCGGTTGATACAGATCCTCCTGTCATTCTTGATCCTTTGATTTCATTGGCCAAATATAAGGTATTAATTTTTTCTCTCTCCTTGTACCATTTTGAACTTCAACATTATTGCAACCTTTTAAGATGTTAGATGGGCATTGCAACATTTTTAGGTTAACTCCATGTGCCATGTGTTACCAAATTTTCACCACAACTCAAATTGGTAGAGTTGATTAACTTATGTTCATTTTAAGGTGGAAAATTTTCAATTCATTTTTCCTTTGCTTAAACCATTGCATATATTGGAGTTTTAAAAGAAAGAGTTTAGTTTCATTGTCCAATTTGTTTTCAATAAAAGAGAGTATTCAATTTTCCATTCAGTGTTTTCACCATAGAAGAGATTGCATAAGATATAGGGAATAGTGCTTTCATTCATTTTTTATTGATTTATCTATTTTACAATGTTACATACATTTTTGCAAAAGAGATATACAAAATTGAACAAGATTGCATAGAACGTTGTTTTCATATTCATTGGAAAGAAAAGAGAGATCAATTGTCCCACACAAGTCATGGGAGTAGCTGAAACAATTCATCATAAGCAATGAACTATACAACTGAAGAATAATAAAAGGAAAGAAGCATATAACGAAAAACATATCCATCATTGTCTCATTTGGGTCTTTAGTTGGTCTTCATTGCTGCTGCTCTTGCTTGTTCCCAATCTTGAATGAATCGACATCATGTTGTAAAAGAGGATATTAGAGGTCTAGATATGAATATTAATATGTGCTCTATCAACAGGAATATAGTACATTGCCTATAATGTATTGAGTCAGTTGAATAAACATCAAAAGTATGCAAGAGAGCCTAAAAAATGAGACATCACATGAGCATTTAGCTTCATTTTTTTTTATGTAACATGTTTGTTCACTATGTAGGTATAGGATAAATCATGTTTCTGATCCATTTTTGAAGACATAATAGTATGTGGTGTAAAAATGGACTCTCATAAGGGTTGAGCCCAACATGTTTCCCCTTAAAATTCAAGAGGGGTTTGAGAAAGGAGACATATTCATGATTTTCCAAAAGGAAACATTCACTAAAGGAGTAAACTATTAAGCAACTATAAGAGCTTTAAGTTGACTTTTCACTCATAACAATCAATCCGAAGTGCAATGAATTGAAAATTATGAGTGGACAAGAGCTCATTTGAGTACCCAAATTGAGTACAGAACATAATCAAATGCATCATTTTCACAATGAAGGATTTTTATTCCTCTCAAGTTGGAATGCATATTGCTGCCATATGATTTTTCTTCATGCCAATTGTGTTGCTTCAAATGTTCATATTCAATAGGGTAGCAAGGAGTATATTGTCATAAGGTGATAGTGAACAAGCATACATGGAAAAATTTCACATATATCAAGATCTTCTATGCATTGTGGATCAAGATTCATATCAATTGTAGCTTCCCTCAAAGGGAGATAAAAATGCATGAAGAGTGAAAAAAGACTTTAGTTTCTATCAATCAATTGAAGTGCAAAATGTATAGCTGAAAATGAACTATTGGAGTCAAAACATTAAAGGGAAAAGAGCCATTATTTACTGTTGGTGCAATGAGATCATTAGAGGTTTGAGTATGCACATTTTGAAGGAGACAATGTTTTAAACATGGAACAACATCATGGAAGCTAAATAGAACATAGAATTCAATCTTTGCTTCAACATTATGATGCCACATTCATGAAGGAAAGCTTCATTACATTGGTTTATGCTCACAAAATAATACGGCAGTAATAAGGAATGTAGGAGTGAGCATACTTTTCAAAATACAAAATGATGCACAAATAGTAAGGAAACTATATGATACCTACATGAACACTTGTATTTTCCAAAATCCAAGCATGCTAAAATAGAATTGCATATAAATAATGGAAGGAGAAAATGAGGGTAAAGTTTCATTATGCTACAAGTGCATCATGTTGAGTTGCATCTGAATATGTGTGAATGGAGAGAGGAATTCTTAACTTTGCTTAGAATAAGAATGAAAAAAAGATACAGTAGCTTCATCATGAATATTCAAGAGATACTTCATGTACAAACTCAAGGAATGCTTTTAATTCTATTGGAAAAGTGAGTTTTCTCCACAAAAAGTGCTTTGAAGAATGATGATCTAGGTTGCCAAAACATACAAGTTTCAAAAGGAAAAATGCAAATGCAGAAATACCCAGTTTGTATTTCAAAGAAACAAATTACAAATGCATACATTAGAGAAATTAAATATTTGTTGTCCCCTTAAAAGAATAAGTAATATTTTCACCATTCCTATTTTATTGTGAAGACAAGTATGCATCTTTTTGAAAGCAAATGAACAAATGCTACATAGTGCTAGGGTTTCAAAAATGAACAAACATTTGCATCATACTTAAAAAATTTGAAACCCAGAAAATTATAGAATCCTCAGCCTTGTTTGGTGAAGTCCTTATTTGGTTTTTATTCAAAAAAGGTGAGAAACAATGTTATCTTTTGCATATTTAGAAATGAAGAAAAATCTAATCTACATCAAGTATTTTGAAAACCCAATTTGTGATCTCTTGGATGCAGCCTGGGAGAGGAATTTTTCTTCATAAAAATATAAAAAACCATTTTGGATTTGTCTCAAAATAAAAAATGTAGAAGGAGATAAGAGGACTCAAGCTTATGCAAGCCTTGAAACAACTCAGATGACACCTAGAAATGCAAGGATGGCCACGGCGATGGAGGGTTTTGAAACCCAAAAAATAGTAAACAAAGTGCATGAATTTCTCTCTCACAAGTCTTATTGCTTTCTATCATGGGGTTGAGCTCAAATCGAGCCATCTTTACTCAGAAAAATGAAAGAAATGCAGTGAATAGCAATGGCCTATACAATAGAAACTACATTGAAATTCATTTTTTCCTTCGATAGGAAGAAAAAGATGTTTATTATTATGTTCAAAATGAGCTCAAATTAAGCTTATTAAGAGGGAAGTGCAAAGCTCAAGCCATGCAGAACTTACCCATCACTTGTTGTGGAAGTAACTCATCAAAAAACCCATGGTGATAGCTTCAAATGCTCAAGATGGAGGAAGCCATGGTGCCCCAAGACAATGAAATCATCAATAGAGAAAATAAAACACAAGAAATGATTTAGAAAAGCCACAGAAGTCGCAGCCTGGGAGGCTGAAATACTTTAAAAATGGAGGCAAACATTCAGATTTTTTTTCCAAGTAGCTTACCCTCCATTTTTCCTTCAAAATATTCATGAAGAAATCTCTCAGAACAACAAGAATGGTGAGGAATCAAACTCACAAAATGAAAACCCTAAGCCTCCATGGTGGCTCGAATAGAACTCTTTCCTTTCAAAGTTGGTCGATGCAAATGAATGACTAAGAAATGAGGAAGGCTCAGTTTTGTGTTAGGGTTTTCATTATGCCATAATTCAAGTTGATATTTTATCACATTGAATTTAAAAATCAAATTCCAAATTAATGCCTTTGAAGTAATATGTTGACTTTTCATTTTATGCCAACTTAGGTTTTCATTGACTTTGATTTATTTTATGCCTTGTAGAAAATCAAGTCAATAACCTTGATTTTCATATTTTTTCCTAAGTTTGAGATGCCTAGATTTCCCCTTGAACCTTTGAGTAGGCATAATATGATAGGTTCCTAAATAATTTTATAATTTTTCATAGAAAAATCAAGTGTATTAAGAGCCTTGGCATATTAGTTTGATTTTTGCAAAGTATCAAAACTTTATCTATATTGAAAAACTTAGAATAATTGGAGTCAAGTTACATCAAATCAAATGTAATAGGAGCTTTCTATATTAAAAATTCTAAAACTGCAAATGATGTAAAACATCATTAAGGTAATGTTTCTTTAAATTACCTTAATTCTTGTTATTGTTTTAAAATGTAGTTAGTGCACTTGAGTTCTCATTGAAGCTTTTTATTTTTGAGTTGATTTCTTGAGTGAAAATGGAAAAATATGAACAAACTAAACCTTTTATTTTCAATTTTGAGGCAATTTGGGCCTATTTTTGTGGCTCTTTTGGATGAACCTTTTGGAGGTAGAAAGTTTCTATCTTTTTCATGCAATTTGGAGCAGTTTTGGGCATTTTTTTCTAATATTTTCCTTGGAGCTTGAAAATGGATCAAAAGTTGCTAATTCAGAGATGTAGATCAGCTTGATTTTTCTATTCTCACTATTGGAGACATTTGGGGAGATATAAGTTAGAGAAAAAAAATGATTTTTCTCGGTTTATATTATTGTTTCTTGCTCTCCTACTCATTTCAAAGAATATTGTAAACATTTCTTGTACTCAAATTTTGACCTTGGTAATCCTTCATTTCATTAAAATAGGAGTTTCCTTCCCATTTTCTTGTCTCATATTTACAGTATCCATTTGATCTTAATTGTGATTCAAAATACAGAATCCTTTTCATGTCTTATCATTGTGAACTTGTGTCCAAGAGTCTCATATAATTTAGGTTGTATTTTGTGTTTAGTTTTGTGAGCCTCCATACAAATCATTGTTCGATTGTATTTTTGTATGGCGAGATTGTGAGAGTTGAAGTTTTTGAGAGATTGTTGAGAGTGGAAGTTATCAAAATATTTAAAAACTTTGGTGAGTCATCTCTAGGTTTTAGGATTTCATTTCAGTTTTCGTCCTAACCCTTTCCTCAAAAAGTCTTTTCGATTAGGTGATTTTTTAGAGGGAACCAACTTGATCTAGAGATTCACTCTCATTTATAGATTACCCACAATCTAATATTTTTTACATGTTTCAACAGGATAGGAAAGTTTAGCTTGGCTAAGGGTGCAATCCTGATTGAATTTTTTTTTGGCATGCTTGATGGGACTATAAAAATTATTTTCAGAGTTTTTTTTTCAAGTTTTAAGCTATTGTTTGGTATATGCAGTAGTGTTTTCTAGCCTATGGAGGTTTCAAGATAGACCTGGTGACTCCGTTTTCTAGTTCTATTTGTAGATTTAGTGCAAAAAACTTATGAGAAGAGTACAAACCAGATCAAGTCCTGCTCCATTTGAATATTTGCAACTATCTCCACCAAAAAGAATGGGTACGAAAGTAAGAATTATTTTTGATTCAACAAGGAGGTCAAAATATACACCTCCCAATCTTAGTCTTGCAATTCCAGTGCAGATAAATCTGGTACCTATAACACAAATACCACCAATGTCAAGGAAGTTCACATTTGTACTGTTTAATGGGGGCATCCCATTCTTGCTAGCCCAGAATGATGATATTCCTATTGCAACACTAAAAGGTTTTCCATATTATATCGAAGAAGATCAAACAACTCCCATTGAGCATATTTGAGATGTGCCAACTCTGTGCTCAATTCATAATGTTACAGAAGAAAATGTTGCATTAAGACTTTTGGCTACATAATTGAAGGGAAAATATTTGCAGTGGTTTACTTGGAGAGTTTATATATACAAATTGGCTGCATCATTAGGACCAACTTCGATGATAGCTTGCACTAAAGGATTTGTAGATAAATCAGATCATCTATCTTTGTTGAATAGTTGAAACCATCAGAAGCTCCTCTTGACACATGGTAGGTGACTATTGATTTCAGGTTGGGGACGGTTTGATCTGAAGGTGGATGGGCTGGAATGCGGGCAGGGTGGGTGGATGGGTTGAAACGGTTCGGATGTCGAAGGGGCCTGCTGGTGTTGAGCTTCCGTATTGTTCTAAGATCAAGCATGAAACAAAACCTACTTTAATAGGGGTTTTTAAAGAAATATAAAAAGATAAGTCAGATTTTTGAAACAGAAAAGAACAATAGTTCATCCAACCTTAATCAGAATTGTTAACTTTAAGGAATTTGTAAACCAAAAAAAACTGCAGAACAAAGTAAACTTGTGATTGACACACATCCTCCTTCATACATAGTGCTAATTCGCATAACAGATTTTAATTACCATTTAAATAAAAAACAAATAACATTTCATTCCTTGAAGACTTCACAAATCAAATGATCAATTAAGACAAATATCATTTAGGAACACAACATGAAGTAGATTAAACTCTGATTGCTTCTACTGTCAATAAAACAAATAAGCAATATTTACAAAGCTGGCACAATCACCAGTGTACAAAGAATTTGTGGCTCCAGATTGTTTCCAACTACACTAAGAGAACTTAGAAAATACATTACAGTCTGTACTAAAATCTAACTGCTAACGAAGAAGATAAGAGAAGCTCTCATTACTAAGAATCAAGATGCAACTCTATCTCCTGTCAACTGACTAACTCCTAACAGTTCTAACTCTAACAGTTACTAGTCTAAAAGTTCTTTAACCCTGGAAGTTCTAATCTAGAAGTGCTCTACAAGTTCTAACTGTAAAAACTATAACCCTTACAAAGAGGCAAGAATTCCTTATATACAGAATGTACCAATAGGAATGTGTTGTCCCCTGCACTAGTGTTTACAAAATATCTGCATCTAGGAGAGTTGGCTCTCAGATCTTTCTGAGGAAAGTCAAAAATACATTCATTGTGAAGCCCTGCTGTCCATGTTGATGAAGGATTTCTACCCTCATGAGAAGCCTTTTTAGATCCTTTTGGCAGTTGTAGCATTAACTTTCCTATCTTCATGTCCACCTACGAACTCTCTTGCAGTCCACCTTGAATGCTCAGAATATCATCATTAATACTAATCCACCCTCCTTCCAGTAGTCACTATAGCTATCCCTGTGACTCATAGTTTCCTTCCTCATTCAGTGCTTCTTTATGTTCTAGACCCTCTGCACGTTGACCGCTTCTGGAAGCACCATCGGGCCTTCCTGTAGATCTTTGCATTTCGCCCGAATTGATCCATCACCTTCTGATCTTAGAAAGAATCCATCTAGTTTGCATTTTGTTGGTCTTCCACAGGGGTGGTCAATTGATCAAACTGTCTCAAGTCAACCCTCTTAGCTCCCCCTGATTGGTTAAACATTCACCACGCCAAATTCCTGGGTAGTCAAAATTAGTCCACCTTGAATCGCATGTCGGTGAGACACTCATCGTGTCTCCCCGATGCAAGTTTGTCTTCTAACAGTTATCGGCATAGTGTGGACCATTCGGCAAGACCTTTTGGCAAGCTACAAAATTTATACCGAGCTCACAAAGACCATCGGCAAGATAGCCGCTCGTCAGTAGGACACCACAACGATGATATCCCTCTCCCTGGCTCGGAGTTCATTTTCCTTTCGGCAAGAATTTTTAGTTGGCACAAGGTCATGGCGAGCTCCCCATGGTTATACCGATATCTCTTTTTCATTTGTGAACCTACCGCTATTGGCAAGACTTTAGCATATCGACAAGACCACACAGCGAAGTCCTTGTTTTCTTTTGGAGTCTTCCTGACATCCTCCTTATCATGTGGGCTCGGGCTCCTCTTGCTTCGGTGTGACTTTCATGAGTTGGTGAGACATTACACCGAGCCATCTATCCTCCGGCGACTTTGTTTCATTTCGGCCAGACCCTGTTGAATCGGCAAGAGATTATGCCGATATTACTTCACGTCGGTGAGACCTTTCCTCTTCGTTGAGACCTTATATCGAGGTCTTCTTCTTTCACTGAGCTATTGACTATTCGGCAGAACATTCTGAGGTTGGGAAGACATCATAGCGACCCTTTGTTTCTTGCCGAGTCCATTATGTTTCAGTGAAGCTCTCCGTAGTCACCCATACCTTATGATGAACTTTTGTATTCTCCCCAAACTTATTCTGTCGGCAAGAGTCACGATGATGCCAGATTCCTCGGGTGAGCTCCTCTCTAATGTTGGGGAGACTATAATGCTTTGGGGAGACCTTTTATCGAACTCCTTTCTTCTTGCCGAATTTGCTTGATTCCATCGCCAAGACACTTCAAGGTCGCCAAGACCTCTTAGCGAGCTCCAACTGCTATGCCAATGCCTCTTCATTTCGCTGAGACTTCTCCTGATCGGTGAGACCTTATGCCGAAGGTTTTATCCTTCGCCAAAACTCAGATTCTTAGGTGGGAACCCCTTCTGTTGGTGGGACTTTGCTTGGTCAGTGAGACATTACATCGACCGAAGCCCCCTTTTTCCAAATTCCGCTATCGCCAAGACCCCTCCTGTGGTCATAGAGAAATGTTTTCTTTGTTCCACATGTATCACTGTAACCCTCCTTTGTCGGAAAGATGTCACATAGAAACCTCATGTCCCGACAAAAGCCTCCGCATGTTCACTCTTTGGTCACCGAGATTAATTAACTCTCTTACCGAAGACCACTGATAACAATCCCCTTGGTGGCATGTCGGTGTGACTTTATGACTTCGTCGAGACCATATGCCGAAGAAGATGATTCCCACTGAAGTGTTTGCTAGTTGTGCAGTAGTCGGTGAGACTTTGAGATTTCGCTAAGAGATCTCCCCGAAGTATTAGACTCTTCTTGCTTCGTCGGGGAGACTTTGTGAACTCGCCAAGACTTCTTGGTAGGGAGAAAACCTTTGTCGATGTATGAATCCTTTTGACAGCGGTCGGCAAGACAGACGCGCATTGAACAAAATGGATTATGGGTTGGGGAGACCGTGATAATCTTACACCAAAAAGATCCATAATGGGGAGTATTCTGATTCTTTGGATTTCAAACGGTCAGAGCCAAGCCACCAGTCGGTAAGAGATTAGAAAAGTCTTGCCGACTTTTACCTTAGCTAATTTTCATGAGCAACTAGACAGAAGAATGCCTTCCAACTGAGCTCCCTTGGCAAATATCATCCTATGTGCAATTTAATCCTGCACTCAACAAAGAAAACCACAGTAAAGATCACATGAACAACAATTAATTAATCAAAAACGTCATTGAAATGAAACCTATGTTAGTAAAGTGTCGTTAAATCTTCAAGCAAAATGATCACACAAGCAGTTTGGGTATTAGGTCGACCCACAGAATCGCAGCCAGGGAGGAATTTCGAAGAATTCTGAGTCAGGCAGATTCCAGTAGAATGAGCATGAAAACATCCATTATAAACTGAATCCGATCATTGTCAATCAAGAAATAACATGCGAGATCTTCAAAATAGCATAAATGAATCATAAAATGCATCATCATTTTTTAACCAGTCCAACTTCCCCATAGTTTTCACATTCCACCAGATTCTAGGGAAATCCATGCGGGATGGATTTTCGCGAAGGAGAAGACATTTCGGCAAACCCGAAACAAACAGGGAATAATGGATTTCGGGAAAATCAAGAAGAGAAAGAAATCCACGAAAAAGAAGACATTTCTCTCAGAGGCCTCGAGGATTTTGGGAAAATCCGATCGACGCGGAATTCCACGAAGACCAAAAATCCCTGAACAAACAGCGTTTGGCCGGAGTTCGAGCGAGATCCGGGAAAATCTGGATGGGATGGAAAATCCTGAACTAAGGAGAAAGCCCAGATAACCCCAAGAGCAAAAGAAAAAACCAAAGGCAAAGAAAGGAAAACAAAAGGGGGACCCATTTTGTTCCAAATCAAAATGGGGTGGTTATGCAGGGCATAACAGGTACAACAACCTATTCCTGTGCCTTTAACCCCTTTAGTTGTTGTACCGCTAGTTCCAGCAATAGGATACCAAGCTGTAGCTCAAGAAAATGATTCCCCAACCCAATCTCAAGAATTGCAAGAGATTAAAAATATATTGAAGAACTTTGGAAATGACCTAGTGAGTATTAAAAATCAAGTTGGCCAAGAACATAAGCCATATCAACCCTTGTATCAGAAAAACTAGCCAAATAGGCCGCCTTTTCACACTGATTTCCAAGGCCAAAGGAGAAATTTTAATGCTAAGCCTTTTCAGCCATTTAACCCTAATGCTACTAGTTCTTTCAAAGATCTTGTATCGCAAAATAACATGCCACAAGAATGTGACTAGTGCTATCCATGCAACCAACCACATAATCAAGTTGCATGCACAAGTAGCATGAAGCATCAAGCTCTCATGGTGCAGAAAAACTATGCTAGTCCAGAGAATTTGTTGAGCGAGAATGTGGAGTAGCAAGGTAAATCTGAGGTTGCTTTGATAAATTGGAAAATCACTGAATTTTGTGGGGTGAACCATTTTCAAGGCCAAATCCAACAAAATTCACCTATTTGAGCTAATACCAGATCGACAAAAAGAGCTATAGATTTGGAGTAGCAAGTTGCAAATGTTCAACTACAAGTTGCTAAGGACAAAGTTCATGATGTTTCACCTCAAGCTATCCCCACAACACAACCAAAAGTGTAGATTCTATAGAGAGGGTAAGGTGCACCTGAAAAGGAGCAGTCTAGAGCACAATTACAACCTTTGCAAAAGGTAAATGATGTGTTGCTTCTAAAGGACAACAAAAGGTGATCCCTATTTCCTTTAATGTGGTTGAAAATTTTAAAAATGCTACCGTTAGCATGTATTTAATGGATGCTTTGCACATTCCAGGTCAAAAAGGTTTACTACAAGATGCTTTGGATGAACTTTCAATTTCTGATGTTGTTAACCTAGAAAATAATAAGGTTATGCTTGCAAATAGCCTAGAAATCAAGAGTGGGAAGCAAACTCAAGAGGTAAAACCACCTCCTTTCTACTTAAGCCTCATTATTGGAGATAAGCTTGTTCACAATTGTGCGATAGGTTTTGGAGAAAGTAGTTCAGTCATGCCCAAGAGTCTAGTTGATAAGCTAGGTTTAGTCTATGAGACTTTGTCAAAAGGAGTGGTATAACTAGATGGTTCTATTGTTCAAACAACTAGGATTATTAAAAATTTAGCTCTTACATTGCATGCTTCCCAATTTTTTTGTTCCTCAAGATATTCATGTCATTGATTTACCACCTCATTTTTCTATATTCCTTTAAAGGGACTTTACTCCCAAGTTGGGTAGGTTTTTATCTTTTGATTGGTCTCATATGTTTTTTAGGACAAGGTATGGCACCAAGGTAACCATAAAGTCTGAACCTTTAGCCAAGGGTCATGTTGAACCATATGTCCCTAGCCCTATAAATGCTAACCTCTATGTCACTCATGGGCTAGAGGATCAATCCTTGACCCTAGACCCCAACACACCTACTGAAAATGTGAATCTAGATGACTGGGCAATCGAGAATCATGACCTTGACCCTTTCAGCCACACTAATGAGGTGGGGTTAGGCATCTAAATGACTCATGAACCTGATGCAGTGATTCCATATTTGGTCAAGGACCAAAATCAACACTTAGATGAAGGTCTAATGCTTTTGAGAGATGAGAAAGTTGTTAAAGAATGGATGGAATTGCTTTGTGACAATCAAGATTTAGATCAAGATTTGGATCAAGCCTTGGATAAAGAAGAGGAATTAAAAGAATATAGGGAGCTTTTCAAAGAATGGAGGGAATTGCAGTTCGATAATCAAGCTTTGGAACATGAAGAGGACATCAAAGATGAACTTTTCAAAGAGCCTGAAAGGCTCATCGAAAGATGCCATCAGAAAATAAGTGATTCCTTTTCATTCAACATCCAAGAGGAATGTAACGAGAATATTTTGTTGGAGGATCTTAAGGTTTTTGTTGTAAAATTTGAAGAGGTGGAATAAATCAGTATTGAACTATAGTTCCTAGTCGATTTGTCAGATAAACTTCCTAATTTTGTGGATGAAATCCAAAGAAGTGTGCCATGTTGGGATCAATGCTAAGTGATAAGCAAAAAATTTATGAAATACATTTGGATAAAAAAATAATTCAAAAGGATAACGTTAAGTTGGATGAAGAATTAAGCACCAACATGATAGAGGAGTTTTGTGAAGTGAAGCCAAGATATTTTATCGTTAGAGATTTAGTGTTCAAATGGGATGAAAACAAGAGAAAACCTAGAAAACATTCCAAGTTTGATGCAATTTGGGATGGACCATATGTGATAACAGAGTGCAAAGAATGCAACTCATTTTAGCTTTCTAAGTTAAATTGAGAGGTGCTTCCTATCCACCTCAAGCATTGCTTCTGAGGATAATTTTTTCTTTTGTACTATAGTAGAATAGTGTTGTTGCTAATAAGTGTTGGAAGCACATTTCTTTTAGTATTTTCTTTCCCCAAGTGCTGATGCACATTGTTTTCTGGCCACCAAGGCCTTTTAGTTTTCTTTCAGTTTGGTTTGGTTTTATTTTCTTCTATTGTTTGGAGTTTTTGCAAGTTTCAGTTTCATGAATTTCTGAGCTTTGGAGGGGCATATTTGACTCCACACCCAATGGATTTGTTTAAGGAAACTGGTCTAATGCTTAGTAGGCAAGCATTCAACAAAAATCACCAAGAATGTTACCAAATTTTCACCACAGCTCAAATTGGTAGAGCTAATTAACTTATGTTCATTTTAAGGTGAAAAAATTTCAATTCATTTATGCTTTGCTTAAACCATTGCACATATTGGATTTTTAAAAGAAAAAGTTTAGTTTCATTGTGCAATTTGTTTTCAATAAAAGAAAGCATTCAAATTTCCATTTAGTGTTTACAACATCGAAGAGATTGCATGAGATATAGGGAATAGTGCTTTCATTCATTTTGTATTGATTTATCCATTTTACAATGTTACATACATTTTTGCAAAAGAGATATACATAATTGAACAAGATTGCATACAATGTTTTCATATTCATTGGAAAGAAAAGAGAGATCAAGTTTCCCACACAAGTCGTGGGAGTAGCTAAACCAATTCATCATAAGCAATGAACTATACAAATGAAGATTAATAAAAGGAAAGAAGCATATAACAAAAAAAATATACATCATTGCCTGGTTTGAGTCTTTAGTTGGGCTTCATTGTTGATGCTCCTGCTTGCTCCTGATCTTGAATAAACCTGCATCATGTTGTAAAAGAGGTTGTTAGAGCTCAAGATATGAATATCACTATGTTCTCTATCAACAAGAATATCGTAAATTTCCTATAATATATTGAGTTAGTGAATAAACATTAGAAATATGCAAGAGAGCTTGAAAAATGACACATCACAAGAGCATTGAGCTTTACTTTTTTTATCTAACATGTTTTTTCACTATGCAAGTATAGGATAAATCATGTTGTTGATCCATTTCTGAAGACATAATAGCATGTGGTGTAAAAATGGGCTCCCGAAATGGTTGAGCCCAACATGCTGCCCCTTAAACTTCAAGAGGGGTTTGAGAAAAGAGACACATTCATAATTTCCCAAAAGCAAACATTCACTGAAGGAGTAAATCATTAAGCAACTGTAAGAGCTTTAAGTTTACTGTTCACTCATAATAGTCAATCTGAAGTGCAATGAGTTGAAAATTGTGAGTGGAAAAGAGCTCATTTGAGTGCCCAAATTGAGTACAAAATAGAATGAAATGCATCATTTTCACATTGCAGGAATTTTATTGTTGTCAAATTGGAATGCATATTGCTTCCATATGATGGTTTGTTCATGCCAATTGTGTTGCTTCAAGTCTTCATATTGAATAGGGCAGCAAGGAGTGCATAGTCATAAAGTGATAGTGAACAAGCATACATGGCAAAATTTCACATATTTCAAGATCTTCTATGAATTATGCATCAAGATTCATATCAATTGTAGCTGCCCTCAAAGGGAGATAAAAATACATGAAGAGTGAAAAAATGCTTTAGCTTCTATCAAGCAATTGAAGTGAAAATTGTATGGCTCCAAATGAGCTGTTGGAGTCAAAACATGAAAGGGAAAAGAGTCATTATAGGTTGTTGGTGCAATGAGATCATCATAGGTTTGAGTATGCACATTTTGAAGGAGAAAATGTTTTACACATGGAACAACATCATGGAAGCTGAATGGAACACATAATTCAATATTTTCTTTAGCATTAAGATGCCACATTCATGAAGGAAAGATTTATTACATTGGTTTGTGCTCACAAAATAATAGGGTAGTAATAAGCAATGTAGAAGTGAGCATAATTTTCAAAATACAAAATGATGCACAAACAGTAAGGAAACTATATGATACCTTTAGGAGCACTTTTCTTTGCCAAGAGCCAAGCATGCTAAAACAAAATTGCATATAAAGAATGGAAGGAGAAAATGAGGGTAAAGTTTCATTATGCTGCAAGTGCATCATGCTGAGTTAGATCTGAATATGTATGAATGGAGAGAGTAAGGCTTAACTCAGCTGAGAATAAGAATGAAAACAAGATATAGTAGCTTCATCATGACTATTCAAGAGATAATTCAAGTATAGATTCAAGGAATTCTTTTAATTCTATTGGAAAAGTGAGTTTTCTCAATAAAAAGTTCTTTGAATAATGATGATCTAGGTTTCCAAAACACACAAGTCTCAAAAGGGAAAATGCAAATGGAGAAATACCTAGTTTGTATTTCAAAGAAACAAATTACAGATGCATACATTAGAGAAATTAAAGCTTTGTTTTCCTCTTTAGAAAATAAGTAATATTTTCACCATTCCTATTCTATTATCAAGAGAAGTATGCATCTTTTCAAAAGCAAATGAGCAAATTCTATATAGTGCTAGGGTTTCAAAAAATGAACAAACATTTGCATCATATTCAGAAATTTTGAAACCCAAAAAAGTATAGAAGCCTCGGCCTTGTTTGTTGAAGTCCTTTGGTTTTTATTTAGAAAAGGTGAGAAACAATGTTATCTTTTACATATTCATAAATGGAGAAAAATCTAAGCTACATCAAGTATTTTGAAAACCCAATTTGTGCTCTCATGGCCATGGCCTGGGAGAAGCATTTTTCTTCACAAAAATACAAAAACCATTTGGGGTTTGTCTCAAAATAACAAATGTAGAAAGAGATAAGAGGGCTCGATCTTATACAAGCCTTGAAACAACTCATATGACACCCAAAAATGCAAGGATGGCTGTGGCCATGGAGGATTTTGAAACCCAAAAAATAGTAAAAAAATTGCATGAATTTCTTTCTGTCACAAGTCTTATTGTTTTCTATCATGGGGTCCAGCTCAAATTGAGCCATCTTTACTCAAAAAAATGAAAGAAATGTAGTGAATGGCCATGGCCTATATAGGAGAAAGTACACTGAGATTGATTTTTTCCTTCCACAATAAGGAAAAGATGTTTATTACTGTGTTCAAAATGAGCTCAAATCGAGCTTATTTAAGAGGGAAGTGCAAAGCTCAAGCCATGAACAACTTACCCATCACTTGTTGTGGAAGAAATTCATCAAAAAACTTGCAATTATAGCTTCAAATGCTCAAGATGGAGGCATCCATGGCAGCCCGAGACAACAAAAGAATCAACAAAGAAAATAAAGCACAAGAAATGAGTTAGAAAAGCCACAAAAATTGTGGCTTGGGAGGCCAAAATACTTCAAAAATGGAGGAAAACATTCAGATTTTGTTTCAAAGTGGCTTACCCTCTATTTTTCCTTCAAAATATTCATGAACAAATATCCCAGAACAAAAATAATTGTGAGGAATCAAGCTCACAAAATAAAAAGCCTAAGTCTCCATGGTGGCTCGAACATAGCTCTTTCCTTTAAAAGTTGGTCAATGCAAATGAATGACTGAGAAATGACGAAGGCTCGATTTTTTGTTAGGGTTTGCATTATTCCCTAATTTGAGTTGATATTTTATCACATTGAATTTAAAAATCAAATGCCAAATTGATATCTTTGAAGTAATATGACGACTTTGCATTTTATGCCAACGTAGGTTTTCATTGACTTTGATTTATTTCATGCCTTGTAGAAAATCAAGTGAATAACCTTCAGTTTCATTTTTTTGCCTAAGTTTGAGATGCCTATATTTCCCCTTGAGCCTTTGGTTTTTGCAAAGTATCAAAACTTTATCTATATTGAAAAAATCAGAATAATTGGAGTCAAGTTGCATCAAATCGAATGTAATAGGAGCTTTCTATATTAAAAATTTTGAAACTGCAAATGATGTAAAAGATCATTAAGGTAATGTTTCTATAAATTACCTTAATGCTTGTTATTGTTTTAAAATGCAGTTAGTGCACTTGAGTTCTCATTGAAGCTTCCTATTTCTTAGTTGAGTTCTCGAGTGAAATTGGAAAAATATGAACAAACTAAACCTTCTCTTTTTAGTTTTGAGGTAGTTTGGGCCTAATTTTGTGGCTCTTTGGGATCAACCTTTTGGAGGTAGAAAGTTTCTATCTTTTTTCATGTAGTTTTGGGTACTGTTTTTTAGGATTTTCCTTGGAGCTCAAAAATGGATCAAAATTTGCTAATTCAGAGATGAAGATCAGCTTGATTTTTCTATTCTCACTATTGAAGACACTTGGGGAGATATAAGTTAGAGAAAAAAATGATTTTTGGGTATGTGCAGGATCATGATGGGCTAAAAAGTGGCGATATGATGGGTATGTGTAGGGTATGTGGTTGATGACTTTTTTTTACCCAAAATTGATGAAACGAAAAGGGTTTTCAAAGGAAATTCTCAGCTTTCCACCAATATAAATTATGCTTTACTTTGCATTTAATAAATAATTATTATTCATTTTCTATTTGAATTACGACTAAAATCCTGATTGATAGGCAGATTGAACAAAATAAATAGCTTTCAAATAGTATCATATTTTTTGAATCCAAAACATGTGTCACATTCTATGCTTCACATACTATAGGATTAAAAAAAAATTGAATTTCATGAAGTTTTGACCAAGTTAAGGTGGCCAAACGTACAAGTTTTTATATTTTCTTAAAGTTGTAATAAAAAAATAAAAATTAATTATTTACTTGGAAAAAAATTACAAAAAAATATGTATCACATTGGGACATGAGTCCTCTACTTATATCTAAAATCTTATAAAATAATATTATCATTTTATTGTGGTTAGGGTGGTCGACAGACACCTTACTTATTTTTCCTTAAAATTTATACCGCATTGAAATTTCAAAATTTCACCAAAATGATTTAAAAAAAAACCTAGTAGTTTAGAAACTACATTCAATTTGCTACATATTTTATTCTTACATATTTTTGAAATAATATAGATAACTTATTCAAATTTTTACGTCAAGTTGTCTAACTCTGATTTTTCTAAAGTTTTTGCCACTTAAGGGCCTATTTTTTCCATGATGATCCTGCACATACCCTTTTCTCAGTTTAGATTATTATTTCTTGCTCTCCTACTCATTTCAGAGTCTTGTAAAAATTTCTTGTACTTATATTTTGAGCTTGATACTTCTTTATTTTAATAAAGCAGTAGGAGTTTCCTTCTCATTTTATTGTCTCAGATTTACAGTATCAATTTGATGTTAATTGTGATTCAAAATACATAATCCTTTTCATGTATTGTTATTGTGAACCTGTGTGCAAGAGTCTCATATAATTCAAGTTGTATTTTTTTGAGCCTCCATAGAAATCATTGTATGATTGTATGTTTTTATTGTGAGATTGTGAGAGTTGAAGTTTTTGAGAGATTGTTGAGAGTGGAAGTTATCAAAATCTTTGAAATTTCTGGTGAATCATCTCTAGGTTTTAGGATTTCATTTCAGTTTTCCTCCTAACCCTTTCCTCAAAAAGTCTTCTAGATTAGGTGATTTGCTAGAGGGAACCAACCCACTCTGGATATTCACTCTCATTTATAGATTACCCACAATATGAGAGTGTTTCCATGTTTCAACAGGATAGGAAAGCTTAACTTGGCTAAGGGTGCAATCCTGATTGACAACACCATGCAATACCTGAGTCATTCCTTAATTTGTGAGAGACTTTGCTTGAGTCACCTCTGATATGTTTCAATTGTTCACTGGTAATCTTTACATCATGTAGATGTTAATAAGGTGGATTGAAGGGATCAAAACCAATAAAATGAACACAGTTTGATTCTTATTATATAGGGTAGTAATCACATGGGTAAAATGGTGGGATTGAAACTAATGAAATGATGTTTGACATAGTACAAAACCCTTTTACTTGCAAAATTTTCCCACGATCAAATCCCCTAAATTGCTACCCTTTTTTATAATTTTGATGAATTGTAAGAGAGTAAACCTAATTAACTTACACATGAACATATTTTTTTTTTACTTATACTAATGATGAGTTTTGAACCATTTGGTCATACTTCTGTGTATTTTTTCAAGTAGTTGTTTTCTTGTACGTTTAATGGATTCCTTAAGTTTTGTTATTAATCATTAGTTTTGAAATTGCAATTGCAGAAAGTACCTTATGTGTTTGTGCCTTCAAAAGTTGAATTGGGCAGTGCTTGTAAAGTGAATGGGAAAGATGATGTCACAACTGGGAAACTTGTTGTGAAACATCAGGTTAGTAATTTTTGGATGTTAAGGCTTCCCAATTGGATATCAAAGATATTTTCTCATCAAATTAATTTTGAATTTATGTATTAATTGATTCTTTAATGGTGCGGGTCTTTACTGAGACAACACATGAACCAAGGTTGACATTTTTATTTTTCAAGTCTAATGGCATTCTTGGGGTTGGTTTCCAAGAAATTTCTATTGATAATGTTGTTCTAGTCTAGTTAGTGTTGATAGATTTCATTCTATAATATGTCAAATTCATTCTATAATCTGAGTGTCTAACCTTTCTTAAATTTTGAACAAGGTTCTGAAATCAAGGGTTCAATATGCATATTTCAAGCCTATGTTGAACACTTTGTTTAAGTCATTTGTTGACAAGGCTACAATTTTTTAATTGATTTATATTTTTGATGTGTTTAGACTTTCTTTTGTAAACTTGCAATATACAATGCACTTTTAATCTTTCTAAATTGAGACTAATATTAATTTCATTGGTTGTATTGAGGCAGAGCTTCATTCATGGTGGAAAAGGAAACATCATGTTGCTCATATTAGATGGAATGTTGCATATAAAGGAGGAAATATTCTATCTAGGTGATTGTTGACTACGTTGAAGGTTGAGAGAGCTTCATATATGGGAAACGATCAACACTCTCCTTGGATTCTACACATTACAGCTTGCTCCAAGAAGATTTCCCAAATTATAGAATTTTTAAGAGATGAAAGGCGCATGTGCTCACATTGAGGGGCTTCAAGCATGTGTTTCCATCATTGTAAAAGTCTTTTGGAGAAGTTTCTTTCTTGCCGTAATTTCTCTACAATATTCTAACTTAGATTTTTAGTCTTATAACTAAAAATAACAATTGTAATACTCTATTTGTAAGTTTTAACTAGAACACCTTTCTTTTATTAATAAAGTTCATTGATTTTTCCTTCTCAAGGGTTGTATTATTGTGTGCAATTGATGATTGATGTGTATTTCTATATTTTATGCTTAAATCCTCAAATATAAGTCAATTAAAATGACTAAATATACTACTAATTGACATCAATTAATAGTTAAATTGACTAAATATATTGCCAATTGATAGAAATCAGTGAATAGTGAATAAAAATGACTAAATATACAACCAAATTGATCAAAATGATCATTAAAATTAATGACTAAATACACTACCAATGCACAAAAAATAGTGAATAAAAATGACTAAATAAGTGACCAGTTAACAACAATCAATGACTAAATATATCAATGAATAAAAAAATGACTAAATAAGTGACTAGATTACAACAACCAATGACTAAATCAAAAACTAAATAAGTGACTAGGTAAATATATTAGAGAAAAAAAAATGACTAAATAAGTGACCAGATTACAACAATCAATGACTAAATCAACGACTAAATATAATAGTGAAAAAAAGTGACTAAATAAGTGACTAGATCGTAGCAATGCATTACTAAATCAACAGCTAAATATACTACCAAATCAATAAAAAAAATAACCAATAAATGACTAAAAATGGTTTAGTCATTAATCTAGTTGCATTATATATGACTAGAAATAAACTACTAGTGGTCACGTGACCAACCATAGTCATTTATAAGCATTTTTTAGTAGTTTTTTTAGTAGTTTATTGTTGTTTCTATACTAGTGTTACTCGATTCAACATTCTTATTTATCCAGTATGGTTGCTTTTCGTTTAAATGCTCAGGCTCCAGCTTCTACTCAGGCTATTTCTTCATGTATCTTTTGGTTCTTCTCATGGTGTCAAACTTTCTTTCAAAATTCTCCTCACTTTCTCTTTGAGAATTTAATCTTGCACTAGCACAAGAGACTTCAAAGTCGCCACCCACTATATTGGGAAATAGAAATTGATTGTACTTTGGAGATGCACATGAAATCTCAAAGAAGACTTTGAACATAACCTAACATGAAAGGGAGAATGGAACTAGAACTCAATGCATAAAACTAGACCTGAAGTACTAATGAGAATTTATGCAAATCGTTCTCTAAACAATGGAGAACAATCAAATACTTGAATCTAACTATACCTGATTTGACCTAGAGACATTAGATTAGCAATGTCCCCATCAGAGTCACCAATCTGTTGGTTATTTTGTAAGAACCAAACTTAATCTCACTAGATGCCTATGAATTTTCCACAATTTAATGATCAAAAAAGGTAAGGATTGGCCAACGAACAAGTATAGGCTTGTTAGGCTTCTACCTCTACACTTTGTGCTCTGTGAGACCTAGGAGGGCGATCCTAAATTTTTTTAGATGATACTCTTGTGCTATTTTATCATGAACACTGTGATAAATAGATACATTCCTATAAGTTTCTAATTGGATAAAATCCTTCAAGGATTTGGCTGACCCTTTAGCAAATTATTACCTAAATTAAGGAATGAGTGGTACTTCATAACACTTTACTGCAATTAAAGGTGTTTTAGTGATATTCATTAATATTTGTGTAATTTGAGAGGTACGGGTCGACTCATTTACATATAGGATGACCAAATTAATAGACCAGTGTTTTATCCATGGGTAACAGATTCACATTTGCAACAAGCTATAATACATTAGCAATTACTCAACATTTATAGACTATTGTTATATTTCTTTGCAATACACAACTTAAGGTATATAGAAACAAAAAATACCTAATAATGCTTGAATTACATTTCATGAACCTATGATTTAATTAAATCATTTAATTATTTCTTTGAACTAAAGCAAAAATAAAACCATACATTCAACCAAAGCGATTGAAGACAAATAAAAGATCCTTGATCATTTCATTCATAATTGGAGAAAAAAATACATAGGAGAGAAATTGTTCTATAATTTAAAATTCTCATTCATATGCCATTGCTATTGTAAAACTATTATGCCTATTACAAACTAGAATTCACACCTAAAACTCAATACTATTCTATTCATCTGTGCTTGATTTACAAAATTGCTATTACATGAGTTTGAACTTTGTCCAACCAAGGACCCGTGCAATTGGCCCTGAATTCCCATTTATAGAAACATGGGAGAAATAAGCTTCTAGCCAAATTCCACCTAAAATCACATTTTCATTTGACATACATTTTCATTTCAATTTCAAAAATTCCCCAAGTGGTTATATTTGCACCTTTGATGAGGGGGAAAACATATAAGACAAAAATTTCTTCCATTCACTGAAGAAGATTTACCCACCTTCCAAATGGAACCTTTCATCTATTGTATCAACATCAAACTATCTTCTTCAGGAGCCAAAATTGTTCTCCACGTGCTTGTCTAGTTAGAAAAAATTTAAAGCAAGAAAAAAAATTAAATGGAGAGAGGTAGACCCATTCATGTTAGCACCTTTGTCATCAATTTTCATGTTGGGGAGAAAACAATATTTTGCAATACTTTAGAAAAATCCTAATTTGTACTAGTTGCAGGCTATGCATTATTTTTCTCCCATCCATTATTCACCATGTTTACAGACTTAAAGTCCAAAATTGTGTTCCCCTATCCACATCACCACATTTTTTATCAATTTTCATAACACAAGCTCAATCTGTAAACTTTTCTAGCCATGTGTTATATTCATCCTCAGTTGGCCATTTCATGTCTAATAGGTTTTGCACTTTTTTGTTGTGATATTTATACCTTGCATCAATCAAATTCCTTCCCTCCTTAAAATATGTGTCCATTCTCATTCCAACTCCCGTCATATTATCAATATTTGGATTCAACATAGAGTAATTGGTAGAACTAAGAATCATCTTTGCATTTGGAACTAAATCTCCCAATTCTTCCTTCCACTTAGTAAACTCCTTCAACTCACCCTTATCATCCAATATTCTAGGCATACCATTCCCTTCCATTTCTTTGAAAATTATTAGTTTGTTTTGGAGTTGCATCCCTCACTTCCCATGAAAATTTGTGATTTCATTCACAAGATCAATTGCTTTTAATAAATTTTGAAGATTAGTGGGAGCTTCAGGGTATTCTTTCATGTGTGGCATCATCTCCTTCAAATTTACCACCCTTGTGCTCCACTTACTCTAGTCAGTCTGGAATTCCTTTTGAATATGCAATTATTTCATATTTTCCTCATGAATGTTGTTATATGCATCCCATACACTATTAGCTTTGTTCACTAGCTTTGTTACTCTACATTTTAATAAATATTTAAAAATATCATTGGCTACTTTAATTGTTTCTAGTTTGGCCTTCTTGACATTGTCTTTCACTATTTCTACTTCATTCTTCAAGCTTTGAATCCTTAGTGCCAATGTTTCCCTATCCTGAGTTGACATGTCTCAAGAAGAAGAGGATGGTGAAGAGAATGCTCTTATAGATTGAGTTGCTTGTGTTGTTTCTCTCATCTTATTAACTTCATCTATTAGTAGATTATACTCCTTCAACAATGCATCATATTTTTTCTAAGAAATTTGTGTTGTATCAGTATCGAGCATTGTAACATGCACAGTCAATTTTGTTGCTTGCATTGGAGTTATATCTGCAGCTCCTCTTACCACCACTGAGCCAATGAATTATTCTACAGGCTTGGGAACCTCATGCTTCTCAGTGTTAGGTTCCATAGAACAAATTGGAAGAGTGTGAAATTTAGGACTATAACCAGATCCAAACACCCGGTTGTTAAAATGCTCCTCTAATACGAAGGCCTATGGATCTCTCCTTATTGCATCGAGTGCAATGGATAAAGTGAGAATACATCCTGGAAGAAAAATCATTCCACTCTCCATGACAATCTTTCTAGCTTCATCAGGAGTAATGGCTACTATCACAACCATGATCTTTTCCTCTTATGCTTTCTCAACCTCTTCTTGCTGAGAAGGATCAAATCCAATTTTAACTTGTTCAATCCTCTATTTTATTTCTTTTCTTCTTTGTTGAATAATGAATTCTTTAAATTCCTTTACTTGCATGAATGCATCATCTATAAGGAATTTATCAGAAGCCTTGATCCTTGGATCATCATCGGCCTTCTCATCATATTGACTCTTAACCACTTTGTCTCGGGGAACATCTAAATCAAGAGCATCATTAATTTTAGGAGAAGGGAATCTCCTCTCCACTTCTTCATCACCAGGCATAGGCTCTACCATCTACTCTTCTCCAATCAATTTAACATCCCTTCATTGAATCTATGCATGCTACTCTGGAATATCAATGGCTTGGGGTTGTTGCTTTAATTAGGAGAGCTTATGCTCTCTCAACAGCTTCTTTAACTTTGACCTTAAACTCTTCACTTTGGTAGTCATTCAATTTTGCAAAAGAATTTTCAAAATGGTTCTCAATTGCATCTTTAATAGTCACATAAAATGCATTTCTTTTAATGATATCCTCTTCAATATCACACAAATCAGTCCATTCCTTATTCCTTGATATGACTGCTCCATCACTTATCAAGTTTCTAAAAAAATCATCAATATACAGAAAATGGTGGGAAAATCCAGATAACCTCTTCTTTCTTCTCATTGCATTTAGAAAACCCCCTAGATCAAAATTCCTAACCTCATCAATAAGCATCCTGAGGTTATTCACTATTATTTCAAATTATTTATGTCTCCTTGGCAGTAGCTTTGAAGTAACAAAAGAGCATTGTGGCACTACCATAGAACCTTTCCTAGGAGTTTTGAATAGCTCCTTGTCCATAAAATTTATTTTCCACATCAACTCTATGAATTCCAATATGTATGATACATATAGGGGTAGACAATGTGGTGCCACCTTTGCCCCATAAGCCCTGATCAAAGTATATTCTTAATATAGAAACCAATTAGCCCAATTGTGTTCTTTTGGTAACCCTTCTACATCCTTTGGGCACATGCTTTCTCTGATAACCCTTGAAAGCCTATAAATTGGTGGCACACCCAAACTCTCCAAAATACTATATCTGATAACATTACAAAAAAATAAATAGTTTGAATGGGGACAATTTTGGTCCCAAATATGTGTCCACATTTGGATAGGCAAAGGATTATTTTCATCATCAAGCTATCGTAGCTTCAACTTCTTCTTCCACTTCTCCTATCCAACACATAAAAGAATGTGCATTAACAAGGAGTAATGTGGGAAAGACAATGGAACATTTCCCTCCTTCAAGTTGATAAATCCTTTATGCATTTGTTCTATAATGTAGGTAGCATAATCAAATCCCCTATTTGAATCCCAATTTTATATATCTATCACCATTACCAATAGGTCAGTAGCTATCCTGGAATCAAAACTATGAGCCAACACCTGATTCAAACAATAGTAGGTATTCTTGAAGTAAGTTTCAAATTCTCTACATTCAAAGGGCTCTAGGTCCTTAGGACCAAATCCTCCCTTGCTATATTTTTTGTGCCTTGCAAGCACATTCTTCCTGTATCCAAATTTTCTTTTCTCATACTCATTATACAAATCCACATTCTTGATGCTTGTTGTATAATTGGGGTTCAATTTGAAAACCTCCACAATTTTATCCCTTGTTACCTCAAGGATTAGAGTTCCATTTTCACTCCCTATCTTCCTATCCTTAGGGTCATAGTGTTTTGCAAGCTCTAACATAATGTCCACCTCCACAAAAACATTAGGCATAACAAGCCCCCCAAGGTTAAGACCCCATAAGTATCTGGTTGGCTACCTACCATACCTTTTATTAAAAGCTTATAAGAAAAACTCCCACCTACTCTGTCATTGAGAAGGTTCTAAAATTCCACTAGCAAGGTCAATCAATCTTCTTGTTACAACAACTTGTCTTGTGGGTCTTTTTCCAATTTGTGAACCTCCCTCATTTATGTCCTCAGAGGCACCCTCCATGATTTTGCAAGAGTTCTCTTCCCACCTTTTGGATTTGAAGATGTCCCAGGAACATCCGATGTAGGTTTAGGTGCTTCAAGTACATCTGGCTTAGGAGTAGATGTAGCATCCTAGGTTTTAAGCCTCTTAACCCTCTTCTATTTAGGTTTTCTCTCTGGTCCGATGCTAGAATCACTAGGTTCAATCATTTTTACAGTATAACGAGACTAGGGTTTGAAAATTTCAATTCATGGAAAGGATCTAAAAATCTCAAGAAATAAATTTTCAAAATAAAACCCTCCCAGACCTTACACAATTCTTATCAACCCAATTGAACCTGAACAATTCATAGGACCTATCAAACCGTAAGCACCCAAAGCTTTTAGACTTCTTATCAATTTCCCAAACCAACTTAATTCAACGTAATTGACACAAAAAGACAAGATTATTTTCTTTCTTGTATATAATTTTGCTATTAATTCCCTTTACAACTGTTCATCGAAGCTCTTCACGTCATTTCCTCAAACTTGATTAGCTCCTCTATTCTTGAATGATTGCAATTGTGAGAAAAAATGAGCCAACTACTTCCTTTATGGACAGAATATGGAGCATATCACCATTAATGGCTGATAGAAATGTCATGCAGGTGAGTTGATACTTAGCAATTTGTGTTTAAAGCCTATTCGTTTGATCATTTTGTTTTAAAAATAGATCAGTGGCTCTCCTTTTATCTCGCTAGTTTTATTTTTGCTTCTATAAATGTTCTTTAGATGTTTCCATGTTGCCTTTATTTTTCTTAGTCACCTTTTATATTGCACATCACTGATTTGGTCTATGATCCTTTGGATGAATCCGCAATACCTTAGGACCTAGCGATGAAAATAATATTCCATAGAATATACCATCACTCATCACTAATTCACTTATTAGATCTTCATTTGTATCCACAATGGCTCAAGGTGGCATGATGGGTAATATACTTAATAGTCTATCACTCATCATGGATGTTCTTCTTCTTTCATGTGTCCTATTATCGATGTAAACAACATGTACATGATAAGATCTCAGCTATTAGATCAAGGTCCTTTGATAATATTGATCTCCCATCGTGCACCACTAATTCACTTTTCGCGGTGGGAGAGAAGTGGCGATGGAACAAAATTTAGCCACTTGTACATGTTTCAAATCAATGGCATATAAAGGATCGCCCATAGCAATACTTCAAATTAGTAACGGAACACTAGAACAAAAGACCTCATCGCTCATCACTAATTTGAAAAATATAAGCAAGTAGTTATCTTCAATGAGTGATGGAAGAAAATACAAAGATCTTGTAAGGCCATCATGCATCACCAATTTAGAACTCAAAAATTGAAATCAATTAGCAATAGAGAAGTAGCCAATGATAGAGAAGAAAACACTCACATCACGCATCACTATTATGAAACTTGAGGTTTAGAACCTATCTGCGATGAGTGATACAAAGGAAAACTAACTCATCATGCATCACTAATTCAAAACAAGCGGTGACAGAACAATATGTGATGAACAATGCACAAAGCGATAGGTAGGAACCTAAGTGAAGGAATTTTGCACATTCTCACTTGTTTTAAAGAGGGGACAAACTAGAAGCAACATAATATAAGACCTTAGAAATACTTAAACCATTTTATGCAAAGGATGTAAAGGCCAAATATTTAATATTTTTCACTTTATATAAATTAAGTCCTCAGACCAAGGTAACATGGGAAATATTAAGTGACGGGTAAAACAAGGAACTCTAACCACAAGGGGTTGGTCAATTAGATGAACTCAAGGACTTAGGTTATTTTAAACTGACTGTAAATGGACAATAGTAGGTCAACAAAGGATTAGAAAAAAAGATAATGGTTTCAAACAAAGAAGAACATATTTTAAGTAAAATAACTCCCCAACATAAAACCCTAAACCCTAACCTTCGACAAACTAAGAGGATACCAAAGATAATGCATTTTAGACTAGTGAAACATGAAACTTTGAAGGTACCACCTGCAAGCACAAATGAAACTCCTTCAACCATAACTACAACAAGTCTATGACAGTAACCAACAACAAGATGAATAGATAAGGGAATTAATACATTAGTTGGAACAATTTATTCAGTGGCATAACCCAACCATGGTAGGGTCTATAACTCTAGAAGAACATTGAGAGGTGATTGACAGTATAAATGCCTCATGGGAAGAAAAGATTGCAGAGGAGTGTATGACTATAGAGTACCACCAGGGTAAAATCAATGAACTAAAGGCTGCAATGGAACAAAGGATTTCAACTAACTACATCTCTAAAGTTGAGCATCAACAAGTAATCCAATAGTTGAAGGAGCAGTGGAGCAAGGAAATAATAGCAATAGTGCAAAGATTGATAGATAATTTAGCTTGATTCGTACGTTTTTGCATGAATACATGCACAGTCTTCAACTAGGGGAAATGATGAGTTACATTATGTCATCAATTTTAGTTTGAATTCACCTATTTTTGTGTCCATTATAAGCTTACCTTTTTTCCCTTTTTCCCTTAAGTTTCCATGATATTTGTGAAAGATTAAATTTAATTAATATGAATAGAGGTATACAAAACATTTGGTAATTAACTGATCTCAAGTACTAATTTCAATGGATATTGTGAATAGGGGTGTTTCGAGGTTGAAGGAATGCATAATGGAGACTTCCTGGAGGATCTTGTGGTCTTTTTAATTATTGTCTTCTAGTTTTTGTTTAATTAATAGTATGATAATTAGGTTGTATAGTTGGTTTTGGAGTATTTAGAAAATAGTAGGTCATAGGCCATGCTACTATTTTTCAGAATTGATCGAGTAATTCTGGTTATAAACTTGTAAATATGGACATATATATTTTAATATTTTGTTATATATCAAGACTATATATATGCTCTCTTTTGTGCATGGAAACAATCGTAATCATAATCCTGAAGTTAAATTTAATATAAGAAAACACTACTGAAGTGTTGAATCCATGTACTGTGTAACATTTTCCTCAATTCAACCAGTTGGGAGAAAGGGCCCACTCCTTAGCCAACGTTTGGAATTCTTTTTCTATTATTGTGTGTGAGGTATCATCTATGTTTACTCAATGATTTCATATGTCTATGATTTGATTAAGTTCAATAATCTAGTATACATGTTATTGAATTGATTTCAATCAGCGTGGTTGCATTTGTTGAAGTGTGAAGTAAATTATTTTTGGGAAAGACTGTTAATGCATGACATAATTACAGATTGCAGGGATGACACGTATAAGTGAATTTGTGAAGTACACTCTATTTTCAGAATACCAAAATAGCCTACGTGACTTTACTAGGTCCTATCGCCTAGATTGTGTAGCTCCTCTTGCCCAAACTGTCTAATGCACTTTTGGAATTACATCCTTTCTATGATCATTGTTAATATTTAAAATCATTTTATAATTCCAAGATATTGATTCTAAGAGTGTGTGTGTAATTCCAAGATAGTGATTTGAAGTTATTAATGTTTAGATGAGGACTTAAATATATATGTGTATCGATTTAGAATAAGGAGGTGACAATTAAATATAGGATCTTTTTCAAGTTATAGATTAAAGGTGTGTTTTGATTTAATTCCTAGATTAAGAAGTGCATGTTGATTTAATACCTGAATGCATTCATCCCCACTTGATTTACTAGTTCTAGCCCTTAGGTAAACATCCCCAATACCTTTCGTTAGTTTACGTTCCCCGGATTGACACATAGGAATAAAACTATTTGACAAGATTATAAGAGATAAAATTTTACCTTGTTTGCAGTGCACAATTTTTCCCTACAGATTACTTTGGTTCACATTTCGTGTCTGGTCCCCACCTCAGGGATTGACCTACCCAAATTAATTTCAGGTCAGCTCACACACGTGGATCAAGTATTTAATAAGACTGCTCTAGCATTTTGGCTTATAACTGCATTTAATTTTTTGCATGAATTGGAGCCAGGGTAGAGCAAGAGGGTGGAGCACTGGTTTGATCTTGGGTTTTTGGTTGTATTTTAGTTTCTCACCTTCACATCTTCGAGGTGGGATTTTGGTTCTCTTGTTTTTTTTTCTTTCCCATTTGGCGTGTCTTGTCTGTTCATTGGTTTTGTTTGTTTTTGCTGGTTGGTGGTTTTCTTCATCTGTGCTGTGTCGAGAGGTCTCCTCTTGACACATTTTCTTCTTTTCCTTCTTTTTTTTGTTCATGGGTTTTTCTTCTCCCACTGTGCCTTAGTGTTCCTAAGGTTTCTGTATGGTTTTGTTTGAACAATTTTAAATCTTGAAATTTTTTAACTTTCATGTGGTTTTGACCCCATGCTAACGTTTTGATTGAGTCCTATTAGAAACCAAGATTATATTTGCAAACTAAAAAGACCTTCCACAGAAGAGAAAATCAGAAAAAGCAGAGAGGTTGTAAAAGAATGTGCAACTTAATATTATCCGAGAATTCAATAATTACATGATAAATATTTTCTTTATAAAAGCAAAGATGCATAACCCTAATCTTATCTTGAGCAACAAGATAGATCAACAAGATAAGGATGACAACTAATTAACCTAGGAATTAAATAATTACCTAAGTAAAGTTATGTAAAGCGTAATTAAATGTTAATTACACCAACACCCCCCCATAAGTGCAACTTAGGGAGAAGCAAATTATTATGCAAATATGAATCCTGACAACAAGGCCTGATTAGGTACTCATGTACAAATGAAAAGAGAGAGAAAACCCAGTGGGAAAAACCCCCCCTCAGAGAGATGAACCGCTACGAAGAAGCATTGGAAGAACTTTGATGAAGCAACACTGGAACCCCAAATTTGGCAAGCAAGGAAAGATAATTCTATCTACAATTGAGACCAAAAATGGAATCACAAATGCAATAGCAGACCCGATGCCAAGAAACACTGGAAACTCACATACTGGATCAACCCTGGGATCTGTAAGCAATAGTAGATGAAAGGATGAAAGGACCCATAATGATGACAAATCTGGAAGTTGTGTCTCTCGAAGCCGATGCCAAACTGAAACTAAAACTACCCATAGGACAAGTACCATCAAGATTCTGGAACATTAACCATAAAAAAATGGCCCTCAAATGAGAAAGATTTGAACCAATGTGGATCAAGAATCATAAAATACCAACTGAAGTGTGAACCAAAGCAAACCAAAGATGTGACCAGCGAAGCAAGAAATGAGGCCAAAAAAAACATGAAACCAGATAAAATCATGCGAGTTGTCACCAATACATATAATGGATGCAAGAACCCCCCTTAATGGAACTTTATATTAGTTTGTTTATTACAATAACCCAACAATTGTAAAAGGAGAGCAGGATAAATATGCATAAATAGAAAATATAAATTGATGTTAGATCTGTGTAGAGGATTGAACCATCTTTCCAACGCCATGAAAAAGACGAAAAAAATAAATCACCAAGTCAAAAGATATGCCCTCTGAAGTGAAATTTGAACATCTGACTTCAACTAGAAAAATATCCCATCAAACAGCAAAATTTCTGGAAACAAACTGCATTATCAGAAAATTGGGCTCGACAGCTTTCCGGCGATATCTTGTTTTAAAAAATCCACCTCTGGGATCAAAAGTTATGATGAAATGAAAAAAGGGCTATAAAGAGGAACTTCAAGATACATCAAGGCTAAATAGGAGCAAGTTTTAAGCACCTTTTGTTCTGGTCGGCGGTCTCCCATATGACCACAGCTGGTGCTTGAGCAAAAAAAATCCCGCCACCAGGCGGGTGGCGGGTGAGCTGAGCGCCGGTGGCAGTGGATAAGGCGCTACCCAAGCTGGCAGAGCTCCCTCAGATCAGCCGACCAAAGGAAGAATGGTCGGCAATGGGAGAAAGAACTAGGGCCGGTGAGAACAAAGCCGACGAAAACTGCAGATGGCCAGTGGAAAATAACCAGCGGGAGGAATGGTACTAGAGAATGAAGTCGACAGGCAGGAGGGTTGAAAAAGACAGCCAATGGGATGACAAGGACTGTGCGCACGGTATGATGGCACGAGAAAATGATTGTAGTCCGCAAAAAACTCAGCCCATAAAAATTTAACCCTCCACAAATAAATAATACCATCCTATATAAAATATGCCCAAATTTTTTTAATAAAGCCCGATTAAAAAATAATATATGCAGATTTTTTTTTTTAACTCTGCAAATCATACCTTGTACCTGGCGGGTCGTACGGCCTGTTGGGTAAATTTTTTTTTCCTCACGAATAGCTGATGCCGAATATAGGCAAGTTATATGTCATTTTTCGTCTCTCGGATGCTCTGGATTTGATGGCGAGGTCCAATCTACCTAAAAACACAATAGAAGCTTCACAACTCCCAGATCTGGCAAATCTTCAAACCCTCATAACTCTGGCATAAAATAGAGACCATGCAAGATCACCCAAATAGAGAGACAAACTCAAGGTATGAAACCCTCGAGGAATCCCGAACGAATATGTAATGAATCTCTCCAGAAATCTAAGAAGGGTCTGCAAATCAAGGCTCTGATACCATGTTAGAAACCAAGATCAGATTTGTAAACTGAAAAGACCTTCCACAAAAGAGAAAATCAGAAAAAGCAGAGAGGTTTCAAAAGAATGTGCAATTTAATATTATTCGAGAATTCAATAATTACATGATAAAGATTTTCTTTATAAAAGCAAAGATGCAGAACCCTAATCTTATCTTGAGCAACAAGATAGTTCAATAAGATAAGGATGACTACTAATTAACCTAGGAATTAAATAATTACCTAAATAAAGTTATGTAAAGCGTAATTAAATATTAATTACACCAACAAGTCCTACCCTTCATTTCACTCCCACTCCTGATTTGCAAACCTAAATTTTTTGCCAAGTCTTAACACCTATCAAACGGTTCTATTGGAATCTTTGGTTCCAATAAAACCTTCCATAAAGTTTGGATTCCAGGGGAATTCCTAAACTTGATTTATGATTAGAATTTCTTCAAGGGTCCACATTCCATTTCTAGTCCCAACCCTAACGTCCACTAGTTTGGCTGGATCATGTTTTGAAATGGAATCTAAACCTTTCTCGAAAGAGGGTTCTTGTTCTTGGTTTTGTCCTAACTCCAACTTCTACCAGTTTAGTGAGTAAGTTCTTTTGAATTACTAAGTTCTAATTGGATTCTCATGACATGTGTCTAGATCCAAGTTCAATCCCGAACTCAACACCTAAAGTGAATGAATTTCCATTGAAAATAAGCATCCTCTCAGAATATAGAAACCCAATGTGGATGCATTTAATGCTTGACTTCCTACAATACTTTTCCTCTCTCTAATGGATTGTGTTACTATAGGTTTCATTAAATTTTTTATTCATAAGAAGATCTTGGTGCTGAGGAGGTACAAAAGGAACATAAAGCTAAGAGGTTGAAACTAAAAAAAATCCCAATCACCATGAAGTACAATTTTCAAGGAGTCCCAGTGGTTTCAAAATTTGGATCAAAGGTAATGAAAATAACTTATACTGAGCTCAAGCACAACAACCTCAAGAAATTCATTAATGATAGTTTCTCACTAGAGTCTAGTCGAAGGGATCAAAAGATTTCCAACTCAGGATTGACACATGTGGCTTCCTTTCTAGTGGTAGTGCAGTGTCCAAAATTTATATTAGCTATAGCAGATGTTTAGGATCCTATCCAAAGAAAATGTATTGATACTTGGGGAAATGTCATTATTGATCTATCACCAGCAATGATAATGTTTGTGTTCAACTTTCCTCCCCATTGCAACCTCAAAACCATGACAGAAGCTCAGACAATATAGCAATATGAAATAGATATGGACTCTCACAATAGGTATATGAACAAGAAGTGGTTGAAGGAGAAAAATTCAATAACTAAACTTCCCACTAAGCCTAAAAGTTCTGATTACTCCTCAGAAGTGGGGTATATTATTCCACTACTGTCTAGAGCATTCAGGAAGGAAGATTCACACAAATTTGAAACTTGGATGTTTCATTTAATTCAAACTATCTTTGAAGGGAAGAACTACTTGGACTAGGGGAAAATGGTCTTTGTTTCCATCCATGGCCAAATCACCAAGTTAAAGGACACCAAGGAATTTTCTGAGTTCCTATGTTATTTATTGTATTGCAAGGATGGGAAACTTCCCAAGTTTGAATATAGTAGGGGTCCTTAGAGAAGCACTAGGACAAAACAAAGTGTGGGAATATTACAATCAATTAGAGCTTAAGAAGGTAGAGAAGCACTTCAAAAGAGTCAATGATGCCTTCCCATATGTTATCATTAACCAACTAATAATAGATGTTGGTTTTGGATTAACTAAAGAAGCTGTGGCATATTTTGGAGAGTGGGGGAATTGGTTTATCCAGTACCCCAAGGCTACTTACATTAGATTATTTGGTTTTGATAAATCTCCATTCAATTTACCAAGGTTTTGTAGCAATAAAATGATTCTGATGGAATTATCATGCCAAATGGTGGAAAAAAATGAAAATTTTCAAGAAAGCATAAGGTAGGTTGTCTCGCATTTCCTTTCAAGGTGGGATTTTACTCTTGTTCAAAAATAGTGGCAACTAAGTCAACTATGGAGGAATTTCAGGATCTCAACTTGAAGTAACATTGTAACTAAGGGAAAAAGTTAGGTTAGCTTGAAATAAGATGCATAATCAAAACCATAGATAAAAAATGAAGAACAATGGAAGAAAATAGCATAAAAACAAAGAACAATCTCACCAAGTCTTCATTCCCTCCATGAATCACCTTCATTGCACCTTCTTCATTTGCTACAAGTAGATATTTTCCCTCATATTTTTGATGAGCAACTATAACCTATGAAAATCCCTAAGAAAATATTGAAGGATTCTAATATTTCTGCAATGTACTCAAAAAATGCAAACAAGTCTAAAGTTTGAAGCATAAACTAGTCAAGCATGAAGTGACAAAATGAGGTAAAAATTGTCTTTTTATAGAAAAGTCAATTTTGAAGGAATGGTCAGAATTGAAAGTTGAGAGATGCCCTTAGATCAAAGGTTGAAATTAAATGTGACAACCAACAATTAGGGTTAGGGAAATATTAGGTTAAAATTTGAAATGAAGGGTTGAGATTTGATTTTAGAAAAATCAAATCAATGCATAGAAATGCATGTGACAAGAGGAAATATTGGGCACAAAAAAAGAAAAAACTGGAGAATCAAATAATAATTTGAAATTATTTGATTTAAAGACTGAGTTGACCTTTAGAATTAAAAATAAATTTAATTCAAAAGTGGTGGGACCATGTGACAATAAATAATTATTTTTAATTATTTACTTGGAGGGAAATTAGAAAGTGGACAATTTTAAACAAATGTCTCTATTTAAAATTAGAAAAGGCCATGGTGGATAATAATTAAATAAATTATAGGAATTTATTTAATTATAAGAGGACATAGAGAATTAATGACATATTTAAATAAATAAATAAAGTTTATTTATTTAAATAATCAGGAAGAAATAGTTGGCAAGTACTAATTAAATAAATTTAGGAATTTATTTAATTATAGAGACACAGGAAATTAGTGACATATTTAAATTAAATAAATATAATTTATTTATTCAAATAGTTAAGAGGAATAAAAGACATGAATTAATTAAATAATTGAAAATTATTTAATTAATAATTGAAATTGGACTATAGGACATAATTAAATATTTTAACTATGTTGAGAAGAAATATGAGAAAAATAAAGTTCGTAGGCCTAGGTCAATTTTATGTGTATACATTTTTCCCCTCTTTGTCATAATGCAGTTTATCGCATTGTGACAAAGAAAACAAGTCAAAAATATGTCCTAGCAAAGGTACAGAGTATTTATGCCCCCTTGGGAAAATTTTCAAATTTTGGCCCAGTGCCAGAAAAATTTGGGAAGTATCCTGATAAGTCAATTTGATGACCAGAAAAACAATGGCGCGATCAATTTTGAATTTTTAAATGTTTAAGGTAGTCAACGAGGTGGTAAAACATGGTCAAATGCACCTCTAGTAATAACCCTTAGAGAAAAACTCTAATTTTCACCCTATAAATAGGTTGGATTTGGGTGAAAGGGTAATTCATTTTCACTTTTGTCTTTTGAAAATTCAGAGCTCAGAGCTAGAGGAGACTGGACAAATATGGTGATTTCAGAGGCAAATCATCATGGATTTCAAGTGCAGAGCTTCTGTCGGCCAGAGGGCGCAAAACCACCAGTATGTACCCTATTCCCGCTTTGTCATTTTCTCATTTTTTCGTGCTTTTTTAGGCGTTAAAGCTAGGATAGTAGATGCGTTGCGATGCATCTGCATTCATGAAAGACACAATTTCATTTGCATTGCATGCATTTCATGTGTCACGATGCAAATTTAAGGGGTAGGCTAGGTATAGGTTTAGAATGACGCATTCGTGAGCTGGTGAGATGCAATCGCCGAATCACAACACAAGTGCAAGAGAGTGCAACACAATCACCAAGTTGAAGTGCAAACATTGGATGATGCAACACAAGTGACTTAAAGCAGCATAACTGATGGTGGGAATGACGCAAGTTCCCTGGAGTGACACATATGTGAGTTGGTGCAATGCAATCACTGTGTCGTATGCATATGCCGGATGAAACGATGCATGTGACCTAGTACAACACAAGTGAAGGAAAATGATGTATTTGACTTTGACCAGGGTTGACTTAGTTTAGGCTCAACTTCTTAGATACTTTTGATTAGGTAGATGGTAATGATGATTTTCAATGATGTGCTAACTCCCATTTCTGAATGTGTAGAAATGATTACCACCTATTTACACTTGAGATTTCAGACCAATGACATACGTATTATGGGATCAGCTAAGGGATGGAAAACGAAGGTGGTTGATGTGATTAGGTATCTTTCACATTACCTATATACCCATTATCCAAGCAAATAGGGGTCTACTGATAGCACTTATAGAGAGGTGGCACTCAGAGACCTACTCATTTCACTTGCTGACGGGAGAGGCTACTGTGACTCTCGAGGACATTTACAGGATTCTTCACATTCTGATCAGAGGAGAGTCGGTGGTCTATGATCCATGATAGGGACTCCAGGACATGATAGATTTTTATTAGCTTGGTGATGTCATACAGCTAGGAATCAATGGGTACGAGATTAGGTGGGAGTCTAGGGCCAAGCACTATGCTCACTGGGATGCGATGCTATGCACTTTGATTGTTGGTGTGCGTATTCCAGATCACCGCAGTCATGGTTTTCCTATCGGATGGACATATGTGCTTGTTCACATGTGGCGAGAGAGGACCATATTTGCTTGGGGACCATGCCTTCTAGGCATGCCATATCATTAATTGTATGATGTGACTTATAGGGAGGTGAGCAATATTAGTTGTGGGACTACATTGTTGATGATCTAGGCCTGGGAGCATATTCCCATATTTCAACCACCAATTCAGATATAGTAGCTTGTCAAGGGTATGCCTTATATTTACTTGTATGTAGGCACATTATCACAAACTCGCATCAAAGACATAGGATTCTGGTGCCATCGCATTGACACATTGATGGGGTTCTTCTAGAGGCCATACAAAGATTGTGCAAAGTGGATAGGAGAGGATCATCATCTTTCATTATGTTGATAGTTTAGATATTTGATTGGATGAACAATTCAGTCATAGCTTATCATTGAGATGTACCCACCCTAGCAAGTACTACGATAGTTTGGTGAGTAGCAGGGTGTCCCAGTAGGTGCTATAGAGTATGCCAAGTCTTCATGGGAGACAGTGTGGGGACCACCCATATCAGTGCCATTAGTAGAGAAACAAATTAATGGGTTAGTAGCACAATAGTGGACCTAGAGCGGGGTTCTAGCAGATCGAAAGACTACTACAGAGTACGATGCATGGTGGCAGACACACAGACCATTTCCATTGATGTATCTAGATCAGCCAGTGCTAGTTGATTGGTGATCAATGATACCATAGGTGCATCAAGGAGGACAAGGAGGTAGGGATGATGGTAGGGGGAGAGGGAGAGCTAGAGGCAAAGGAGATGCAGGGAGGGGTGGAGGAGATTGGGGTGGAGGGGATGATGGAGGGGACGAGGGAGATGGTAGAGGTGGTAGGAGGAGGCGAGGAGGAGACAACAGGAGAGGATAGCCTAGGAGAGTACAAAAATAGGTTGAGTGAGTGTCGTTAGCCTTGATCCCAGAGGTGGGAGAGGAGGATGAGAGAGATGAGGAGGGAAGGCAGGAGGAGGGTAGGGCTGACACAGAGTATCCAGAGGTCAGAGCAGAGTCAGACCAATCGGAGAGGCATCAACCAAAGAGAGGTGTCGAGGGAAGAGGATGTATTCATAGGAGTGGAGGCATTAGATCTTGATGGAGAGGAGGCAGTCGGTGGAGAGGAGGAGATTAGAGGAGATGATGAAATGGATGAGGCCGAGAGATAGCTGAGGGATTAGATGGTGGATAGGAAGGAGGATGATGAGCCTAGTTTTTGGTCCAATTTTGGGTAGAATCTATAGTTTATTTGTTGGTAGACATCATGGGATTTAATGTTAAATGTTGGTATTTTCATAATGTTTCCCTTAAACCATTGACATTGGAATTAATCCTATCTTTGCAAGCTTTAATGACACTTGGCATATTATGTGGATTATCTATATTGATTTTGCATGTGGTTAATGAATTCTCCTTAAGTTGGTTATAGATGTCCAGTTATTATGCATACTGACTTTACCATGCAAATTTAATATGCTAAGTTGAGGAAGCAGTGACACCGCTAGCTGGGCATGCACCATAACGTCCAACAAAGGAATCGCTCCAAGTCAAAGGAGGACGATGGTAGAAGATTCTTCATGCAACTGAATGTAACTACCTTGTAGTTTAATTTAATGATGAATAATGCACGAGCGTTACTACTGGGCTGAATCTATGTTTGGACCTGAATGCCTGACCAAATTCCATGCATGCATAACTGCCATCACTCCATTTTATCTGTTTTCCCTAAATGACATCTTCCTAGTCATGGAGTTGACTGCCTCATTTAGTTGTTAGTATAAATAATGATTTGATGCTCCTTCTTCAGGAGTTGTACGATTTGATATTGTACTTGCACTCTCCATTTTTTAGTAATAAAAATACATTACTCTTTTGTACTCATGATTCACAGTGAATAAAATAAAGTTATGAGTTTGAGAATCTAAGTTTTCATTAGTTTTAGAGGATACTTATCGAAGGGGGCCCACTTGGTGAGTAATTTGTCTTCTTAGTTTAACATTAGTTTAGTATTACTTGTTGTTTAGTACTTAGTTAGAAGTCTATAATTGACTGTTCCTGTAGCCACTAGAATTCCATTCTGTGATTATTCTTGTAGCCAAAGCAGAAAGAGTAGTGTCATGTTTGTTGCTCATATTTTTATTCCTATTATGCATTTTAGCTTAGCATAGTTGTTGATTGATGTTCAACATTTGTTTCATTCCTTTTCAAGCAATTTAATTTAAGTATTGTGTGTTCCTTAGCTGTAGAATGAAATGGCTACTTTGAGTTCCTAGTGCACATACTGTGCTAACCCATTTCAAGTTCACATCCTTGGATTGATAAGTTAAATGCACCTTCATGATGATTGAAATGGCTATTCAGGTTAGATGTCCAATCTCTGAATCATGGATGTAAAGGCTTAGATATTAAGATCATTGTAGGAGGCCAACATTTTTGGTGTCATTGCCAAGGATGGTGTCAAACTAGGGAATATTTTGGAGTCATTGGTAGTTTTTCTTGATGTAGTGTTTTTGGAAGTTCTGAGTATATCCTCATTTAGGAAGTAATGACCCCCTTATTCTTTACCAATTCTTTGTTTGAGTTGACTGATAGTGAGTGATACCGCATGCATAGAGGAAGGAGAAGGGATGCTTATGGGAAATTCCTTCCTAACAATTATAAACCATTCCAGCTAGTTGACTATCAAAATCTATTAGAAGAAGAAGAAGATCCACACCCCTTTGTTGGTGCATATCTTGATTTGACTAGTTCTGAAGTCTCCTTTGAAGATAAAAATCAGCTTGAGAACTCCTTTTCTTTGGAACCACATCAAGCAGGAATAGGTGATGCAAATAGGAATAGACCTAACCAACCAGATTTTCCTTTCCCCACTGCCCATTAGAATGAAGTTGACAACATCAAGAACATTCCTACCTCAACACTCCCAAATTTTTATGGACTTGTCACAGAAGATCCAAATACCTTTTTATTTGAGTTTGACATTCTCTACAAGAGTTATGATTATACTATTGATGCCCATAGGCTTAAGCTATTTCCTACCACTTTGAAATAGGTTGCATTAAGATGGTTCATGAGCCTAGGAAGAGATATTGTGGAAACTTGGGAAGACATGAAGACAAAATTCCTTGAGAAATACAAGGAATATTGCAGAGGAAATGACATGAGAGGAGGTGGCATTTTCAAGATGCAGCAAAAGGAAGATGAGAGCTTGGAAGATTACATTCCAAGGTTTATGTTTTTCCTACAAAAATATGCACACCATACACTTAATGAATACTCACAAAAGTTTCTTTTCTTGAGAGGAATCAATGATATTTGCACTAATGCCTTGTACCTCATGGGAAGAGGAGATATCTCCCAAGTTCCTTGGGAAGATATCAAGAAAATATGCTAGAACTAGTCTAGGGAAGCTTCAAAGAAAGGGAGAGCTTACCAATCTTCCATGGGTAAGTCAACTACCAGTGGAGTCTCAAGAATGGAGATTACTCATTTGTTGGCAGACTTCAAGCAAGACATTATCAATAATCTAGCTACTTAGCTAGATACACTTCAAGCCAAGAAGAAGCAAGAGGAGGCAGAGGCAATGTTGACAGAGTATTGCCCCCACTATAGACAAAAGAAGAAAGGTTACAGATGTAAGATGGTAGCTAATCTTGAAAGCAAGTAGGTTCCACCTGAGTTCAAGACAGTTCAAATTAAAGAAGACCAAGTCTACTATATTGTACAAAGGAATCCTTGGGCTCCAAGACAAGGAATTCCACTGGATCCACTATCCTATGTTGGACCATATTTTAATTCCTATTCATCTAGTAACCAATGGCAGCCCCCATATCCACCCAGTTATGGAGGATATCAACTACAAACTTGGAGTAACCCTCTAAATGCTTGGCCCAGTCATCAAATTTCTCCACCCTGGTGGTAGCAACCTGAGGGGAATTGGCAGCAATTTCAAGGGCATTAGCAACCACCTCCAAAAAATTGGAAGTAAATGAATCAATGGAGAGGAGGACAACAATGGTCTACTCAGACAACCAGTTGCATGCAGCCACCTTCTCACCCCCAGAAGCCTGCTATAATGCCTCCACCTACTAATCCAAGCTCAAATGCACCTAAAACTACTCAACTACTAGCTCAACCCACACCCAATCCAAATAACAAACCACAACAATAGCCTACATTTTCTGCCTATTCAAATCAATTCCCTGCATATGTTGTGGGTGTAAGTGATATCCACTTGAATTTAGGTACTACTCTACTAGCCCCTTCTAAGCCCATTATCATTGAGCTTCCTGTGGAAGAGGAAGAGGAGCCTCTGAGTGATCCCATTTAGTCTAGTGTACCTAAAAATCTTGAACCAGTCCAATTCAAGCAGACTAAACAAGAGCTGCAATTTCCTCAGAGATTGGAAGTTTCCAAGAAGAAGGAAGAAAAGGAGGATACAACTTTTGATATCTTTGATCAACTGAAGCACATATGTGTCTAGATACCTCTATTTCAGTCCATAAAGGATGTTCCAATCTATGGTAAGGAAATCAACGAGGCATGTCTTAAGAAGCCAGGTAGAAAAAAGGACCCAACTACAGTTCATGTGGTGGGACAACTAGCTGACATCAAGCTAGGAAAAGTGACTATTTCCAAGTATAATGACCCAGGCAGTCCTGTGGTAGTAGTTGTTATAAACAGGATCCAAGTAAAGAATGCTCTGATTGATTTAGGGGCAACAATAAATGTAATGACCAAAGAAATCCTGCAGCAACTAAATATCACAAGAATGAGATCTACTCCTACTATCCTGCAGCTTATTGATAGCTCTACTGTTAAGCCTGATGATATAGTGGAGGATCTTGTGGTAGTTCTAGACTCGTGGGAGTACCCAACAGACTTTATGATTCTTTCTCATAAAGATACACTAGGCAGGTATCCCATTATTCTTGGAAGGCCATGGTTAGCAACAACAAATGCATACATTGAATGTCGGTGGGGTGAGATGACTATTTTAGATGGGATGAGCACTAAATTTTTTTTTCTTTATCTGCCTGTGCAACCATCTCATGATGAAGATAATCCCGTATGGCCATATGTTGGTGAAGAGGCCGAGGAAGTTAACTCTGTGGCACAACGTATGATGCTAGGTAGAAGCTCTTTCATGCAACTCCAAGATGAGGATGAAGTATTGGCTAACATCATTCAGATCCATTGTGAAGTGGAGGAAGCATCTTCTTCTCATTCTGCTACTCCATTCAAGACACTTCTACCTACTTTTCTTGTAGTCACTGTTCCTATAGACATTCTTCCTGCAGATGTTCTTCCTGTAGCCACTGTTCCTGCAGATAGACTTCCTGTAGCCACTCTTCCTGCAACCATTTTTCCTACAAATAGAATTCCTATAGCAATAGGTATGTCCCATACATTGATGCCATATGAGCTAAAGGTACCATGTGTTAATGAAGTAGCTATGATAGAGTTAACTACACAAGTACATGTGTGAAAAGGAAAATATTTGAATGTTAATAGTAAATTGAATGAAGAACAACAAATTTTATTGGAAAATTTATTAAGGACCCATCAGCACACATTTGCATGGGATTATCATGATATGAAGGGATTGGATCTTAAACTTTGTACACACAAAATTTACATCAGAGATGATTGCACCCCAGTAAGACAACCACAAAGAAGAATTAACCCTACACTAAGAGAGATTGTGAAAGGAGAACTATAGAAATTACTAGATGTAGGATTTATCTACCCCATTTCAGAGAGTTAGTGGGTGTCTTCATTAGTGATTGTGCCCAAGAAAGGAGGGAAATGGAAATTTTTTGTTGATTATAGGGAACTTAATGCTACCACTAAGAAGGACCACTTTCCTTTACCCTTCATTGATCAAGTCTTGGATACACTTGCAGGAAAGCAATACTTTTCTTTTCTAGATGGATTCAGTGGCTACAACTAGATCCAAATTGCACCATAGGACCAGGAGAAGACTACATTTACCTGTCCATGGGGGACCTATGCCTATTTGGTGCTCCCATTTGGCTTATGCAATGCACCAGCAACTTTTTAGAGGGCAGTCATTAGCATATTCTCAGACATTTCTCATGATTGAATGGAAATTTATATGGATGACTTTACCACTTATGGTGTTGATTTTAATCAAGCATTGGAAAATCTCAGAAGGGTCCTACAGAGATGTGAAGACCAAAACTTGTCCTTAAATAGTGAAAAGTGCTTCATGATGATGTAGGAAGGTGTAGTTCTTTGCCACTACATCTCCCATAAGGGAATTCAAGTAGATCCTACAAAGACTGAGGTAATCACAAATCTCCCCACACCTACAAAATAGAAGGATGTTAGGAGTTTCTTCGGTCATGCAAGATATTATAGGAATTTCATCAAGGATTTCAGCAAGGTAGCAGCACCATTGTACACTCTTCTCACTAAAGATGTTGAATTTCAATGGACTAGAGCCTGTGACAAGGCATTTTATGACTTGAAGGAAACTTTGACTCATGATCCTGTACTCAAAGGGCCTAATTGGGAGTTTCTTTTTCGCATCCATACTGATGCATTAGATTATGCTATATGAGCAATCTTAGGACAAAAAGAAAGAACTCTTGAAAATACCATTTACTTTGTCAACAAAAAATTACAA
Organism: Sequoia sempervirens; assembly: GCA_007258455.2. NCBI lineage: Eukaryota > Viridiplantae > Streptophyta > Pinopsida > Cupressales > Cupressaceae > Sequoia > Sequoia sempervirens. The sequence continues at coordinate 40,772,396 of VDFB02000015.1, forward strand.
GGAACCGAATTCAATTATATAGTGACAGAAAAAGAAATGTTGGTAGTAATCTATGCACTAAACAAATTCAAACATTACATAACATGCTACCAAATATTTGTGCACAATGATCATGCAACCATTAGTTATCTCATGAATAAACCTTTGATCACAGGTAGATTGACAAGACGGTTATTGTTGATGCAAGAGTTTGATATAACCATTGTGGATAAGCTAGGGAAGGCCAATGTTGTTATAGATTTTCTTTCAAGGATAACTACATTAGAAGATAATCATCCCATAGATGACTCTTTCCCTAATGAGCATCTATTCTCCCTCAATGTACAAACACCCTGGTATGCTGACATAGCCAATTACTTGGTCACAAGTAGAGTTCCTTCTCACTTCTCTCTAAAATAGAAAAGGCACTCATTGAAAAATCTTTTCCTTTCTCTTGGATTGTTGGATGTTTGTTTTATACTAGACCTAACCATGTCATGAGGAGGTGTGTGAGAGAAGATGATACATATGAAATTTTTCATGCATACCACAACAGACCATGTGGAGGACACTTTTCAGCCAAGAGGACAACAATGAAGGTTTTGAAAATAGGATATTACTGGCAAACACTCCACAAGGATGCAAGAAGGTATACCAGAAAATGTGATAGATGTCAAAGAATGGGAAGACCAACTAGATCTGATGAGATTCCACTGTGCCCTCAGGTAGTAATCACTCCCTTTGACAAGTGGGGATTGGATTTTGTGGGATCCATTGACCCTCCATCAAATGGTAAGTCTTATATATTGGTATGCACTGATTATGTGACAAATTGGGTAGAAGTTAAGGGCATGAAGCATGCAAGAGATAACAAGGTTGTAGAATTTTTTTATGAGGAGATTTTCACAAGATATGGAGTCCCAAGAGAAATAGTGACTGATCAAGGGGCATAATTCACATCAACCCTTGTTGCAACACTAGTTAATGAGTAAAACATAAGGAACATGAAGTATATTCCTTATCACCCATAGGCTAATGGCCAAGTTGAGGTGACCAACAGAGAGATTAAAGCTATTCTAACTAAAACAGTAGCTATCCATAGAAAGGATTGGACAAAAAGATTACCAAAAGTTGTTTGAGCCTATAGGACAACCTGGAAAACAACTATAGGCTTCACCCTATTTGAGTTGTTGTAAGGAAAGACAACTATGATGCCAATTGAATTTGAATATAAGACTCTACAGACTACAATAGATTTGGGGATGGATATTTCTGAGGCACAAAGATAAAGAATCATGCAGCTAAACACTTTGGATGAGATAAGAAGAGAAACCCTGCAACATACAAAAGTAGTGCAGAATCATAGAATCAAGTGGCATGAAAAATTATCAAGGACAAGAAACTCCATCCAGGAGATTGGGCCTTGCTCTATGACTCAAGATATCAGGACAATATAGGAAAATTGTAGACAAGGTGGCTAGGACCATATGAAGTTGTTGAGGTCTTTCCTAATGGAGTTGTTCAACTTACTACCATTGACCCTGTCAGGTTCAAATTAATTATCAATGGTCATCACCTCAGATTATATCACAAGCCAACTTCCAAAGAATAGTTCTTGTAGTAATTCACCCAACATTCAGCACCCGAGCTTCTTGCAACCGAAGGAAATGGACCTAATGTCCCTCCTTCTGGCTAATTAAGGTACATACTCCCTCATTATAAAGACTTTCACTTACGTGGAAGTCCATTTCTTCACCCATCTGCCCATCCACCCATCCACCCATCCATCACAACCTTTCTCTCTCTTCCATCACTTCATTCCACCTCACCTCACTCCACTTCATTTTTATTAATTTCTCAAATTATTCCCTAAAAGGAAAGTGGTACTTTCTCCACAATCTTTGTAGAAAATCTTCCACACATTCAGGTATGTGCGCATTAATTGCTATCTTTAATCATCTTTTAAGTGTGTTCATTTAATCCCTATATGTTAGTATAGAATTTTACATAAAATGCCATCGTTCCCTGTCAAATCACCACTCCCATATTGCATGTGTGGACACATGTCCAAATTTAGGTTGGGGGGAGGGGAAAGAAAAATATGTAAATATACTGCCCATGTGTCAATTTATGCTAGGCTACGTCAAAAAATTTAAAATGAGTTGATTTGAAATTTGAGTGAGAGGATGGCTTGCATGTGTGAAGTGACATTAATTGTAGTTTCCATTTCTTCCCATCCTAATTCCCCTATATCACTCCTTTTCTTTCCATTATTGACCCTATCATAATCTTGAGTTGCAAGAAAAAAGGTGAAACAAAGAAAAGAAAATTTAGTTGATATTGGCAATGGAAATTTAGTAGGTACTACAAGAAAGTGAGCTTGATTTTCAGATGAGAATTGTAGGAAAGAAGTTGCAAAGCATTTGTTTGATTGCAGACAATGGGAGGTGGGCTAATTGAAAATGAACCCACGGTGCATGACGTTTTATTGCAGGATGCACAATTCCTGGCCGAATTTAGAAACTGTGGATGGTCAGATTACTTCCTGAAGCTGGATGGATTTGATGAAAGCATTTCCCTTGAATTATCCTAGACATTTTCTAAAGGGAAAGCCATAATAAAAGGGTTGGAAGTTGTGGCAACTGAGGAAAGAATTACAGAGGTCATAGGGTTACTGGCTGATGGAAAAAATTACTTTGCCTCCAGAGATGCCAGATCAGCCAGGGCTGAATTTATAGAGCCAAACGACCCCCCATTGAGCATTGATAAATAGGGTGCAAAGAGAATGTCTCTACCCAAGCCATGGAAGTAGATAGACATTTATGTTATCAAATACATCACTTGTGAGGGTCACCAGTCAAATTTTCATTCCATACACTTCAATCTTTTGAATCACATGAGGCACAAAAGGAGGATGAATGTGCCTAATGTGCTATACAACCTTCTCTCGATCATGGTGTTCGAGACCTCAAAAGGTAGGGATAATTTTGTTTCCCACCATTGTCTGATTAAATTGCTGGTTGAAAATTCTCTGCATGATGTATCTGTAATAACCTAGAAAGAATTTATAAATGTTGATCAAATTAGACCTGAGCACTTGCAACCTAGGGCTTTAATTCAACCCTGTAGGTCTAGTAGGAGATTGAGAATGGTTGAAGCCCCTCTTGGTGCTTCAACCTCTGGTGTTGGGTCTTGTGTGAATCCTCTTGCAGTAGAAGAAACCATAGAAATTAGTTCTTCTGCAAGAGAGCACTCAAAAAAATAAAGATCTTCCTTTGATTCTGATGATGACATTCCACTTGAAACCTTGATGAAAACTAGGGCACAAAAGATAGAAGTAGAAATGAGAAAAGGAAAGGCCAAAACCAGCCTATAGAAAGAAAGGTGTCAAGTTCTAAAAAGAGGAAGGCTAACACTATTCATCTTGTAGCCAAAGGAAAGCATGAGAAACCTCCTAGGAAATCAAGACCAAATGGGCCTGTGATTGGTATGCCTCCATAGGAAAGCCCTAATCCTAGTGAGACATCACACGAGGACCCTAAAGCTCCAATGGGGTAGGAAGATGTCAAAGAAGAGGATATATTTGGGAGAGCAACAAATCTAACACTGGCTGATCTTGCTAACATTGTAGAAGAGTTTGAGGAAAATCAGGATTTCCTACAGCATGAGCAAAAATTCTTGCGGCAGGAGTTCCTACAGCCACAACAAGAACAAGAACAAGAGTCCTTGCAGCAAGAAGCAGAAGAAGAAACAATACCCCAACAACCAAAGATAATTGGATAGCTTGAGTCCATCTAGATAGTGCCATATGAGGAGCCACCATCAACAAAAAGATTGGTAGGAATTCATAATCCTCCTAATTTTATAATAGATGCAGCAATTTTGAATTTATGGAAATAAATACAAAGAAGGGAGGAAGAATGGAAAAAGGAAAAAAAGAAATTGAAGAAGGAAATTGAAAAGAAGGACGAGGAGATTGAAGATAAAGATTTAGAAATTTCCACATTGAAGCAGAGGGTGGATGATATGGCAACTTTGACACCATAGATTTTGGAATGTAGGACCCTTCCAAGGGTCTATGCTCTACTCTTGAAAGAGAAGTATCTCTCTTTTAAGATGTCAAAGATTACCTCAAGTTTGAATCCTTCTATTAACACCCCCATTGAATTTTTCAATGCTTATAGGATTGCCTCCCCTAAAATGAAGAATTTGATGTGTGAGTTTTATTTGCATAAATTTGTTGTAACTCAAGACCATGATTGGAACCCATTGTTGTATGTTGGGGATGTCCAATTAAGGGCATTTATGTATTGGGTACAAAATGAGATTAGTTGGGGACAACAACATGGATCTTATAAGCAATTGGAGTCTAATATCCCTCTACCCATTAGAGTTGAGTCAAGCAACCCAAGGGATATTTACAGAGAATGACACAAAATTCTTCTTAGACCTAGTTATGGCAATAGGATTATGCCTTAGATTGAGGCAATTTACAATGAGTATGAGTTAAAGAAAACAAAAAAGGAGGAAACTCTGAGAAGATGTCTATCACAAAGATGGAATAGTCTAACTGATGAGCTAAAGCAAGTTGAGCCTCATTCCATCCACAATTATGTTGTAGCACTAAAGAGGATTGATAGGTATATTCAGTTTGGGAGAACACATGGGTGATCTTGGCTTCCCCTGACTTTCCAGCCACCCATGCTCATGTGGCCCATGCCAAACTTCAGATTCTAACAGTATGACATTGCTTCAGAAAAGAAGAGATGGAACATATTTGACAGATTGGGAGGATTCTATTGGGATCCTGATTCACGAACTATAGCCACTAATGTTGGACAACTATCAGTTACAAATTTTAGAGCTTTGAATAAGCAGAAGAACAACCCTTCCTCTGTTGGAGGACCAACAAAATGTTAGGTTGGGGGAGTGATGAGCCTAGTTTTTGGTCCAATTTTGGGTAGAATCTATAGTTTATTTGTTGGTAGACATCATGGAATTTAATGTTAAATGTTGCTATTTTCATAAGTTTCCCTCAAACCATTGACATTGGACTTAATCCTTCTCTGCAAGCTTTAATGACATTTGGCATATTATGTGGATTATCTATATTGATTTTTCATGTGGCTAATGAATGTTTCTTAAGGTGGTTATAGATGTGTAGTTATTATGTGTACTGACTTTAGCATGCAGATTTAATATGCTAAGTTGAGGAAGACACTGCCAACTAGGCATGCACCATAGCGTCCAGCAAAGGAATCACTCCAAGTCAAAGGAGGCCAACGATAGAATATTCTTCATGCAACTAAACGTAACCACCTTGTAGTGGAATTTAATGATTGAGCATGCACATGCATTACTACTGGGTTGAATTTGCATTTGGACCTACATGTCTGACTAGATTCCTTGCATGTGTAACCGCCATCACTCCATTTTATCTATTTTCCCTAAATGGCATCTGCCCAGTCATGGAGTTGGCTGCCTCATTTAGCTATTAGTATAAATAATGATATGATGCTCCTTCTTCAGGAGTTACATGATTTGATATTGTACTTGCACTCTCTAGTTTTCAGTAATACAGATACATTACTCTTTTGTACTCATGATTCATAGTGAATAAAATAAAGTTCTGAGTTCGAGCATCTGAGTTTTCATTAGTTTTAGAGGATATGTATCCAAGGGGTCCACTTGGTGAGTAATCTGTCTTCTTAGTTTAGCATTGGTTTAGTATTACTTGATGTTTAGTACTTAGTTAAAAGTCTGGCATCAACTATTCCTGCAACCACTATAATTCCATTCTTTGACTATTCCTGCAGCCAAAGCAAACATAGTAGTGTCATGTTTGTTGCTTATATTTTTATTCTTGTTATGCATTTCAACTTAGCATAGTCATTGATTGATGTTCAACATTTGTTTCATTCATTTTTAAGCAATTTACTTTCAGTATTGTGTGTTCCTTAGCTATAGAATGAAATGGCTATTAGAAACCAAGATCATATTTGCAAACCGAAAAGACCTTCCATAGAAGAGAAAATCAGAAAAAGTAGAGATTTGCAAGAAGATGTGAAAATAATTATTATTTGAGAATTCAATAATTACAAGATAATGATTTGCTTTATAAAAGAAAAGATGCATAACCCTAATCTTATCTTGAGCAACAAGATAGCTCAACAAGATAAGGATGACAACTAACTAACCTAGGAATTAAATAATTACCTAAGTAAACTTATGCAAAGTGTAATTAAATATTAATTACACCATCACCCCCCCATAATTGCAACTTAGGGAGAAGCAAATTATTATGCAAAGATGAGTCCTGACAACAAGGCCTGATCAGGTACTCATTTACAAATGCAATGATGAGGTAGAGAAGGAAAACCCAGTGGGACAAAACCCCTCTACAATGAGATGACTGCTGCAAAGAAGCACTGGAAGAACACTGTGGAGTAACATTGGAACCGCAATCCGACAAGCAAGGAAAGATATTTATGTCTACAACTGAAACCAAAACCAGAAACATGATAATGTGACAGTAGACCCGATGCCACAGAACACTCAAAAACTCACAAACTGGAACAACCTTGGAATCTATGAAGCAACAGTAGATGAGATGATGACAGAATCTGGAAACCATGTATCTTGATGCCGATGTCAAATTGTGACTGAAAATATTTCATGGGAAGGAGTACCAAAAATAGACTCTAGAACATTAACCATAAAAACATGGCCCTCAAACTAAGAAGAATCTGAACTAATGAGGAACAAGAAACATAATCTCTCAACTGAAGTGTGAACCGATGAATCCGATATGTGTCAATCAATAGCCAAAAAATGTGGCCAAAAGAAACTAGAAAACTAGATAACCCATATGAGTTTCCAACAAATCAAGATGAATAGGATATCAAAGTGAAAACTACACTCTAATCAAATTATTATGCAAGAAACCCCCCTAAATGGATCTTTATCTCAGTTTATTTATTACAATAACCCAATGATTGTAAGAGAAGAGCATTATAAACATGCATAAAAATAAAAATAAAATAGACCTCGTATCTGTGTAGAGGACTGAATCAGCTTTCCAATGCTGCAAGAATGACAAAAAATGGATCACCAAGTCAAAAGATATGCCCTCCAGAGTGAAAACAACAACATATGAGTTCAAAGGCCTGCAAAATCAATCTGAAGCAAAATATGGTAAAAAATATTACATCACTAGATTTGCATTGGAATTATCTTTCCAACGGTATCTTGTTTGTGAAAAACAAAGATTGTATGCAAAAAATATGCCCCATTTAGTGAAAGTTGCTCCAGAAAGCCCAATAAGGGTTGTAGGGCGCCCAGGGAGCTAAAAAAATGAGCCCCTAGTCCCATGCAGGACCAGGGGGTCGACGGCTAGGGGCTGGGGTGGAGCCCTTGGTCACCCATATGACCATTGGTAGAGTTGAGGGGACCGGTCAGGCTAGCGCATAGCGCCTGGTTCTTAATAGGACCACCACTGGCGCTTAGCACAACTCGCAAGGGCTGGGCAGGAGGCCCCCGGTCCACCATGTGACTAGGTTGGACTGTAGAGAAGCCCGTGGGGGCAAGAATTTGTCTGGTGGTGGAATGGTGTGGGAGGCCAGTGGAGGTGGTGGTTTAGAAGTTGCCCTGTGGCTGCCCGGTGGCGGGATTGCTCTGCATTGGGCGCACCGACACAGATGTTGAAAAAACACATTTTTTAAATTTTTTTTCCAATTTTCGTGCCTCGAGGAGCGAGTTGGGGAGGTCGTATAGCCCCCCAAGCAAAAAAGTTTTACCTTCTGAACCAACTTCACCAAAATCAATGAAACGATAGGATTCTTAGGGTTTTTGGCCACTGTGAATGCGATGGTGACCTCCGTTTGTGCCCAAAATGCTCCAAAAATTTAGCTACCCCCAGAACTTGCAAAAAATCTCCCAGCCTAAAACCCTCACAGATCTGGCAAATGATGGCCAAAATCTACAAAACAAAAGTCAATCCTGACATTTTCCAGTGCTCTAAATCCAATGGTGAAGCCTGATCTGATCCAAAATGCCGCATAGATGAACTCAAGGAATGATACCCTCGAGGAATCCCAAACGAACCCTACAATGATTTTTCTCAAAAATCTGAGAAGGGGCTGCAAATCAAGGCTTTGATACCAAGTTAGAAACCAAGATCAGATTTGCAAACTGAAAAGACCTTCCACAAAAGAGAAAATTAGAAAAAGTAGAGATTTGCAAGAAGATGTGCAAATAATTATTATTTGAGAATTCAATAATTACAAGATAATGATTTTCTTTATAAAAGCAAAGATGCATAACCCTAATCTTATCTTGAGCAACAAGATAGCTCAATAAGATAAGGATGACAACTAATTAACCTAGGAATTAAATAATTACCTAAGTAAACTTATGCAAAGTGTAATTAAATATTAATTACACCAACAATGGCTACTTTGAGTTCCTAGTGCACATACTATACTGACCCATTTCAAGTTCATGTACCTAGGTTGACAAGTTAAATGCACCTTCATGATGATTGAAATGGCTATTTAGGTTAGATGTCCAATCTCTAAATCGTGGTTGTAAAGGCTTAGTTATTAAGATCATTGTAGGAGGCCAACAGAGGATGTAGCTAGGATGTCACCTTTTCCACAAGATGCTATAGTAGATTAGTGGCTGACTAACACAAGGAAAATTGGATGATTCCCTCGCTCGCATCAGGACCTTAGAGGAAGAGTTGGAGGTGACAAGGGTGGAGCGAGACCAGGCAATGGTTGGTCAACAAGAGGCATAGAGCTGGTGCTTAGATTTCATGTGGCTATGCATAGGGACAGTGGGGGATATTTCCAGAGAGTTTTCTAGGGTGAGTGATAGCCAGAAACGATACAAGATGTTTTATGATAGGGCAGTGTCATCAGAGCAGCGAGATCCTAGTTTAAAGCGGTCTCAGAGCAAGATAGGGAGTGGTTCAAGGAGCAATAATAGGAGCCATAGTAGTCGCAGTCAGAGTAGTGTTAGCCCTTCTACCTCATTTGAGCAGTCATCAGGACATAGATCTCATCACAGTCATAGGTAATCCTCAGGCCATAGATCTAGCCATAGTAATGGGTCATCCTCATCAGGACACAGGTCTCACCACAGTCAACCTCTAGTCACTATACCATTAGCATCACATACTCATCCTATCAGATCCCAAGATATACCATTAGTTCTTGTTATAGAGCATCAGTCACCCCCTTTTTCTCCTTGAGTGGATGAGGAGAGCACTATTTAGGGAATTTTTTATCTTGACATTATTTTGAGACATTTATATTTTGACCATCGAGCTTGCAAGCAATATTTTTGGGATTCTTCGAGACTCTATCCTGTGACATGATTTTTGAGATATATATATGATGCATTTTTGGCATAAATTCTATTCTATGTGTTATGTTATGATGCATTATGATTCTATTATGCTTATGTGATGTGATGCATGTGATGATTCCTATGACGATGCATTTTACTTTATGGGATGTATGCACTTATGATGATTATTTATGATGAGATGCCATGATGATACTACTTTCTGTATGATGGTTATTTATGTGATGATGATGATGATAATGTTCTATATATGTTGAATGTTTGGACTCTAGTGGATTCCATGCTTATGATTTACATATGCATTGATCTATGATTATGTATGTATGGATGGTGCAATATGTGATGCTTTATGTTATGATCCTAGATGTATGCATTAATGATATGGATGATGAATGTTTAATGCATTTAAATGTTATGCTTATGCAAATGAATGAATGTACTTATATGTTACGTTTATGCAAATGGGTGAATGCAAATGATGGAATTTATGTGAATGTAATATGGATGTAAATGCTAATATGTAAATGGATTTATGTAAATGTGTAATGACCTAATGCAATGTCTATATATGAGAATGTATGAAATTATTTTTGAATGTCACAGGATATCGTCAGGAGATGGAGGAAGATAAATGACCAAACAGAAGGGGATGCATGTTAGTGTGGAGAAAGAATCCTTCAATATTTTTCCAAAGTACCAATAAGTGTTGCTCTAATCATCATTGGATGGATTATTGTAATGGCCAAAAAACACCATGATATGACATAGATCAATGGTGTGCAAGGTCATACCATCACATGAAACAATCAGTCGTAGAAAAGGATGATCATGACTCATATGAGGAACTCAATTCCCCCTAGTCTTTTTGTCATAACCAACCACAAACAAGAAAGACGAGCCATGAAACATCATTGCTCCTCTAAATCCTATATAGGACATCCTCGAGGAACTAGCAACATGACTTGTTAAAAAAATATTAGACAAGACAATCATCATAATACATTGTTGTACCTCTAAATCCTGTTGCTAGAACATCCTTGAGGAACTAGTAGCATGATGAAAAAGTAAATTCCACGAGAAAAGGTGTTTCCAAGTGTTTTCCAAGTGTGTTTAAATGTCAAGTGTTTTGATGTCAAGATTCCAATTTTGATGAAGTTGAGGTTTATATGTGACATATGCCAAATTCAGGAAGGACACATCTTGAATGATGTCTATGTCGAGAGGATTGATCCTCCTCAAAATACCAGATGATAGTGACGATGCTTAGGAAAGGCATATCCTAAAGCATAAATAAGTGACACAGGTAGTTCTTCAGAAGGACACATCCGAATAATTCATAGTTGACAATTTGATTTGTTATGATAGTTTGACCAATGTTAACTGAGTTGACCACATAGCTACGTTGACATGCCAATTTAGCCAAAATGTCAATTAAGTGATTGTCAAAGTTTGTTGAAGGGTTGTCTATTTTATGATTGAATTTTTTTTTTGTTTGATTTAAAGATATTTGATGTGTATGAAAGTGTAGTGTGATGAACCCTAATGGACTAACCTAGTGCAGCCTTGAGGGCTCATCGATTGATGGCCTTGCCTGTATCATACACTCAGAGACCTCATAGTTCGACACAACTAATGACTTTGTCTGAATGATCAAAGATTGAGTCATGATTTTATTTTGACAACCTAAAAGGACTGACCTAATGTTTCAGGGGCTCAAAGATGAGCCTTGCCAATGTAGAAAATGCACAGAGACAACGTAGTTCGACAATGACAAAGACTAACACAACTAACATGACAAATTTTGACTCTGTTTTTGGGGTTTTGAGAGTTATCTGGATGTTTTTGTGTTTTTTCCATGTTCTGATTTTTTGGGATTTATTTAGGACATTTTTCAAATTTTTATGGAATTTTTTCAAGACATTTTATGATTTTTATGACTTTTTTCAAGACATTTTATATTTTTATGAAAAAAAAATTCAGGACTTTTTCTTATTTTTATGGCTTTTTTAAAGACTTTTTTTTAATTTTTATGGCCTTTTTCAGGACTTTTTATGATTTTTATGGATTTTTTAGGAATTTTTTTGATTGTCGGGACTGTGTACGAGACCCACTACAATTAGGTGATAAAGGATTTCCCCCCAGTCAGGTCGAGGACTAGCCAAGTTGTAAGAGATGGAAAAGGACTCGCTAGAGATGAAGGGTGGACAGTATGCAAGACCTGATGTCAACCATTGTCAACCACAAAAAGAAACAACAAGACTTTATGATGAAATTTGCGACGATGTCAGATGCCTAGGTATTTATTATGGACAAAGGTAGATGGAGTGAAAGTGGATGGTGAAGCAAAGACTGACTACACATGGCACCTATTTTCTAGGCTTTCACCATGGTACTTATCCAAAGCGCCACTGAAGTGGTTTTCACTCTCAGATGAATTATTTATCTTTACAATTTTTGATATTTTTTTATTTTTTTGGTGTCACCAAGATGCCTGTTTGCCAGGTTTTCATCAAGGTGATGATTTTTTGTATTTTTCATTTTTTTTGTATTTTTCTGGTTATTAGCCAAGCTCTCTAATGCTATGTGTAGAATTTGCAGAGATGCAGACTGTTGATGGGTTCTATCAATTGTTCACTATTTGGAGTAGCTAGTTGGTAAGCTCTAGAACTGAATGTGGCAATGATGATATAAGGACCCAGCTAATTAGGCTCAAACTTGTTGGGATTCTCTCAATCAAATTGATTCTTAGGATTTTGCATTAAGACCAAGTTGCCAATGTTGAACTTTTTGACCATCACTTTCTTGTTATAACTGCGAAAAAGACTATTTTAATATGCTTGTAAGTGATTCAAGGAATTTTTCTTCATTCTTCTAAGATATCCGATTCATGCAGTCGAGACTATCGGTACTCTTTGTCATTGATCAAGCCCTTCATGGAGACTTTAACATAAGGAATTTTGACCTCGATGGGTAAGATGGCTTTGGCTCCAAAGAACAAGAAGAAAGGTGTAGCTCTACTGGGCATGTGAATGCTTGTGTGATAAGCTCATAGAGTGGGATTAAGTTATAAATGCAAGTCACGACCAGCATCATTGAAGGTATTTTTAAGAATTTTGATAATTGTCTTATTAGACGCCTCAGCTTGACCATTCCCTTATTGGTAGTAGGGAATGGAGAAATGGTGTTGAATGTGGAAGTGTTCAAAAATATCATGAACATCCTAATTTTTGAAGGGATGACCATTGTCTGTGATGATGGACTATGGAATACCATATTAGTAGATGATGTAATTGAGAAGGAACTTGGAAATCTGGTTGTCGGTTATGTATGTGAGGGGAATGGATTCAATCCACTTGGTGAAATATTCAATGGCGGTAATGAGGAATTTATGGCCATTGGATGATGTAGGATGGATTTACCCATGAGGTCGAGTCCCCATTGTGCAAAGGTCCAAGGAGAAGTGATGGGCCGAAGTTCTTGTGCTGGCACATGAATCAAATCATTGTTTGTTTGACATTGTTGACATGTTCTTATGAATTGAAGAGCATATTTTTCCATTGTCGGCCAATAATACCCCAATCTCATAAATTTTTTAGTTAAGGTTGGGCCACTTGAATAAGATCCGCATATACCCTCATGTACCTCACATAAGGTTGTTCGTGCTTCGTTAGTGTTGAGACATCGAAGAAGGGTATTGTCAAAGCTACGTCGATATAAGGTGTCACTGATGATGGTGTAATGGGCGGGTTTGTAGATAAATGATTTACGTTGGTTATTCGAAAGATTTGGCAGAAGGGTTTGGGATTGGAGTTAGTCGTATATGTCTTGATACCATGGTGAATTGGGACCAACAAGCGAACAAACCATTTCCAACTCAAGAATATCATATGCAGGAACCAACAATTGTTCCACTAAGAACTTGAAATGTGGCACGTTACTGGGAATGTCTAATAGAGATCCAATTGTAGCCATTGAATTTGTTTCCTTATTTTGTGCCCCAGGAATTTTCTCAAAAGCAAGTATGTGAAAATATGACTAAAAGCTATCAAACATGCGCTTGTAAGGAAACAAATTTTCATCCTTGGTGTCATATTCATCATTGACCTGGTTGATGACCAACTGAAAATCTCCAAAGACTAGAAGTGTTTTTATTTTCCATTTTATAGCCATTTGGAGTCCTATGACAAGTGCCTCATATTCTACAATGTTGTTTGTAGATGGAAAGGTGATTCAGAATGACTTAGGAATAGAGTCCCCTTGCAGTGTAATAAACAATATACCTACTCCCAAGCCATGACTAGTATGAGACCAATCAAAATAGAGCTTCCAAGGTGATTTAGGCTCCGCATGAAATATAGACTTGGCGGGGAAGCCTGCTACCAAAGGGTGATCACCTTGTATGGGTGCATTTGTGAGTTGATCTGATATTACCTGTCCTTTTATAGCCTTGTGTTCCATGTACTGTATGTCATAATTGCACAGTATCATAACCCATTTTTTCAACCAACCTGTTAATGCTGCCCTCCTAAGGAGATTCTTTAATGGATCAATCTTTTCCACTAGTTGTGTCTTGTGGTTCACTATGTAATATCATAACTTCTGAGCTACAAAGAAAACTATGACACAGGCACATTCTATGTGTTGGAAACACAAGGGAAAACAACTAAGAGGGGGAGTGAATCAGTTGTCACATAATTTAAAACTTATTCAACTCAGTAACATTATTCTCAAATCTATTTAATAACCATGAATCATCAACACATCATAAACACACATAACACCAAGATTTCTTGCATGGAAACCTTATTAGGGAAAAAAACATGGTGGAGGTCAATCCACAAGATTATACCGTGTTAAAAGTATAAGAAATGAAAATATGGGGAATGCACTTGCATTCAGACACACTACCTAGATATCACTACTCAATTACAATAGGTCTAACTACCTAAAGGAAGACACACTGTCTTACAAAAAGAATTGGATTACATCCATAGGGATTTGAACTGATAGAATAGCATCTGCTAATACCTGATCACCATTCTGGTTAAGTGCATGAACACTTCTTTACTTTTATTCACTCTTCTTCACACTCTACTCTACCTTCAAATGATTTAGATCAATATTCACACATATACACATAGAAGAACACTCTGGAACCCACTCACACACTTCAATTTGAATAAATAATCACTCTTATATATCTACAACAAGAAATTTCATCCCTACATGTTGGCCTTAACAAAATAATAAAATAAATATAAATTGTTGGCCCAAAATACTAAAGATTATTAATGCGAATCAACCAAGGTCAGCCAAAACTTAGTGAAGACCCAAATCAACATCTCCAATGTGAAAACATTTCAATTAATTACTCCCTGAAGATCCACAACACACTACAACCACAATGTCGGCCAAGAACAAGAAAAACAGGAACACACAAGAAAAAATTGCCAACCACGAGCACAATGATCAATGTGGACATGCAAAAAAGATAGAGCATGATCTAAAAGCATCTACAAACAACATGAATCACCAAAGAAGCATCCAAAAGAATTGAACTAACTTAAATTACATCATCTTCAATCAGGAACACAAACTAAAGCAACAGAAAAACTGTCAGAATGAAAATCTTCATAACTCGATCAAATCTTCATGTTGATCTCTGAAACTCAATGTGGATAAAATAGATACACTAAAAAACAAACCCTTTATTCCACAACCTCTGATAATCAACTTATAGAACTTGCTGACATACTAAACTTCACTTCACCACTGACAACCTGCAACTCATTTATTACAATTTTCTTAGTATCCTCGACATATACAACTTCAAATGAATTAATGCTAATTGTGTTGACATCAATGACAACCAAATATCGGCAACACAACCACAATATCTAACAATGTCCCCCTTTGGCATTGATGACAACACATGATGTGAAAAACACCATCAACACAACTAACTCTTGACACTTACTCCCCCTTAAATTCTAACTCATTTTCTCCTCAACTCTTCTACATGATCTTCTCCCTTATTAACACTGATTCTTAAAAGTTTTTCACATGATCCTCTCTCTCTTTGACATCAATTACAAATATTTCTAAGCTCCACACAAACTATGAACCACATATCTGAGCATCTAAACATCTGACTACCCCCCCTGAGTAGCAGTGACCACAACATCAATCTAAAACAAGATATGACTTTCAAATGCACGGATTGGTGCAATGCAATGCATCCTTAGTTCTGATTAGGAGAGGTAATCACCCCTAACTTCCCTCTAAGATACTCAAAAGTATCCTTAGGCAATGACTTGGTAAATATGTCTACAATCTACTCCTTAGTAGGCACATACTTCAGTATGACTTCCTTTTCACTCACCTTTTCTCTCAAAAAGTGAAACTTAATAGATATACTCTTTATCTTTGAATGTAGCACCAGATCCTTAGAAATGTTAATAGCACTTGAATTATCACAAAATATAGAAATAGGCTCATTATATACAACTCTTATATCCTTCAACATCAGTTTCATCCACATGACTTGAGTACAATTGTTAGCAGTAGCAATGTATTCGGCCACTACAGTAGATAAGGAAATGGCATTTTGCTTCTTACTTAACCAAGAAATAAGCTTCTTACCCAAGAAAAATGCTCCACCACTAGTAATTTTCCTATCATTTACATCTCCTTCCCAATCAACAGTAGTAAAGGCACTCAAAGTAAGATCATCATCTTTAGGATACCATAGGTCAAAGTCGATTGTCTCCTTCAAGTATGTAAAAATTCTCTTCACAGTAGTCACATGAGATTCCTTCGGATTAGCTTGAAATCTTGCAACAATACATACAACATTCATGATATTAGGCCTAATTTGAGTTAAATACAACAATCCACCAACCATTGATTTGTATCTAGTTTGATTTTCCTTCAGAGAATCATCTTCTGTTTTCAACTTGCATTAGTTCACCATGGGTGTACCGACTGGATTTGAATCTTCCATACCGAACTTCTTCAACAATTCCTTCACATACTTGGACTACGATATAAAAATCCCTTTATCTAACTGATTAATTTGCAATCCCAAAAATAATTTCATCTCACCAATCATTGACATTTCAAATTCACTCTTCATCTCATTAGCAAACTTCATGCACAAACCATCTCCTCCAAAAATGATATCATCAACAAAGACTTCAACAATGAAATCTTTATCATCATTCTTGAAATACATATTACTATCAGCAGTACCTTTGTTAAATCCAAGCTTCAGCAAATACTTGTCCAATCTGGCATACCAAGCTCTAGGGGCTTGCTTGAGTCCATACAATACTTTCTTCAACCAACACACCATATCTCCCTTATTATTCAACTGAAATCCATCAAGTTGCTCAACATACACCTCTTCTTCCAGTTCACCATTTAGAAAAGCTAACTTGACATCCATCTAATAAACATTATAGTTCTTGTAAGCAACATAGGCAAGAAATAATCTCATAACTTTAATTCTAGCAACAGGGGAAAAAGTCTCTTCAAAATCAATTCCTTCCATCTATGAATATCCTTTGCATACTAGTCTTGCTTTGTTTCTAACCACTTCTCCTTACTCATCCAGTTTGTTTCTAAAGACCCATTTAGTTCCAATGACATTCTTATCCTTAGGTCTAGGAACAAGGATCCAAGTATCATTCTTCTTAATCTTTTTTAGTTCCTCTTTCATTGCTTCAACCCAATGTTCATCTTTACGTGCTTCATTCACACTAGTAGGCTCAGTCTTTGAAATAAAATAGTACTCTTCTACAATATTTCTCCTACTCTGGACACCTTTGTTCTTATCACCTATAATTTGATCTTCTAAATGATTCAATCTTACATACCTTAGAGTCTTCTTAGGTTGTTCTTCAACTTCAAGCTTTTGTGTTCTCTCTTCTGTAACTTTAGTACTTTCTTCTTCCTCTTGATTTTCTTGATCCACCAAAATGATTTGTACTTGATTTGTAGTCTGAACTTGCTTTCCTTTGTTTGTACTAACATTCTGATAATTAGAATCATATCCACAGGTTCTAGATGGTGTACCTAAGTCTTCATCAACCTTGACATTTGCACTTTCAACCATTTTCCTCAATATTTTATTGTAACACCTGTAGGCCTTGCTATTAGTAGAATAACCCAAAAAGATACCTTCATCACTCCTAGCATCAAAATTTCCTATGTCTTCATCTCTCTTGATATAACATTTTCTTCCAAATATCTTGAAATATTTAATAGTAGGCTTTTGACTAGTCCATAGATCAAAAGGGGTATTACCAGTATCACCTTTGATTTGTACCTGGTTGAGTGTGTACGCAATAGTACTCACAACTTCTCTCTAGTAGATATGAGGGGAATTTCCTTCCAACATCATAGTTCTAGCAACATCTTCAATTGTTATGTTCTTCCTTTCTACAACTCCATTTGCTAAGGGATCTGTGGTGCAGATAATTGTCTCTTTATTCCATGTTCTTCACAAAAATAATTAAATTCACCAGAAGTGAATTCACCACCACTATCTAATCTCAGACATTTAATCTTCAGACCCATCTTTGTCTCAACCATAGCCTTAAAGGTCTTAAACTTTTCCAATGCTTCATATTTCTCCCTTAAGAAAGTAACCCACACCATTCTTGAATAATCATCAATGAGTAACATGAAATACCTGTAACCTTGTAAACTTCTGACCTTAGAGGGACCACACAGATCAGTATGCACAAGTTCCAACAATTCATTTGAATAATGTTGTTTGCTTTGAAATGAAATTCTAGCTTGCTTTCCTAACTAACATTCCTTGCATTGGCATTAGTAGGTTTCACCAACTTAGGTAGATCTCTCACAACCCTAGTAGAACTTATCTTGACAATATTATCAAAATTAACATGACAAATTCTCCTATGCCATAACCAACTTTCATCAACTTGAGCAATCAAACAACTTTTACTAGCAGAACTCAAGTGAAAGATATTACCTTTTGTTTTTGTACCTAATGCAATTACATTTCTAAAACTCAGTATTCTGCACTTTCCATCCTTGAACTGAAAATTGTATCCCTTATCAAGCATCTGACCAACACTTAAAAGATTATGCTTCAAGCATTCCACATATAGGACACCATCAGTATTATGTTTACCATCAAGAGAAATGAATCCTCTACCACAAATCACACAAGTTGTATTATCACCAAATCTCACAACACCACCATCATAATTTTCCAAGCTCACAAACATACTTTTATCTCTTGTCATATGATGTGAACATCCACTGTCAATCACCCATTCATCTTTCTCTTCAACTCGAGTAGTTAGGGATTTCTCCTCATTTGTACAACTAGCAGATTCAATAGATGCAGGATTGTTTTCCTTGATAGCAATAAATACCCATTCATAATCACTTCTATTTCCTTTATCAGATTCATCATCTGTCACACCTTCATCAACAACATAGTAATACTTCTTTTGAAATCTAGGCTTGTTATGTCTTGGTTTAGGAGTTCTTTCTGGACAACTTGATGCAAAATGACCTATCTTATTGCAAGAAAAAAATTTAAGAGGCAACTTTCCTTCCTACTTACCTTTTCCTCTTGGTACTCTTTTGACAACAAGTGCTTCCAGCTCTTCCAACTCTCTTTCTTCTTCTTCAATTTGTCTAATTTTATCCTCATACTTGAATGTATTTCTAGATGAACTCCCACCCAGATCATATATGTGTCTATCTCTTCTGGAAGTAGTAGCTTTAAATGCAGAATCAACCTTAGGAAGGGAATCACCAAATTCACTCAACTCAAAAGAAGTAAGCTTACCAACCAACATGTCTCTGGTTACATTTTTTACAGTCCAGAGCTCTTTAATAGCACTAGCTTTGACTTTGTAAGAATCAAGCAAGGATCTAAGCACTTTAGCAACAATCTCTGATTCATCTATCTATCCACCAGCACATTTGATACCACACACAAGTTCATTCACTCTTTGCATAAAAATAGTAATGTTCTCATCATCGCCCATTCTCAAATTTTCATATTTTCCTTTCAGACTCTACAACTTATCAATCTTCACATTAGTAGGGTATGTGCAGGATCATCATGGAAAAAACATGCCCTTAAGTGGCAAAAAATTCAGAAAAATCAGAGTTAGGCAACTTGACGTAAAAATTTGAATAAGTTATCTATATTATTTCAAAAATATGTAAGAATAGAATTTGTAGCAAATTGAATGTAGTTTCTAAACTACTAGGTTTTTTTTAAATCTATTTGGTGAAAATTTGAAATTTCAATGTAGTAGTACTTAAATTTTAGGGAAAAATAAGAAGTAGGTGTCCACCACCCTAACCACAATAAAATGATAATATTTTTATAAAATTTTAGATATAAGTAGAGGACTCATGTCCCGATGTGATACATATTTTTTGTAATTTTTTCCAAGTAAATAATTAATTATGAATTTTTATTACAAATTTTAAAATATATAAAACTCGTATGTTTGATCACCTTAACTTGGTCAAAACTTCATAAATTTTTTTTTTAATCCTATGTTATGTGAAGCATAGAATGTGACACATGTTTGATTCAAAAATGTGATACCATTTGAAAGCTATAGATGTTTTTCAATCAGCCTATCAATCGACTTTAGTCGTAATTCAAATAGAAAATGAATAATAATAATTTATTAAATTAAAAGTAAAGAATAATTTATATTGGTGGAAAGATGAGAATCTCCTTTAAAAACCCTTTTCGTTTCATCAATTTTGGGTTAAAAAAAGTCGTCAGCCACATGGGCCATCATATCAGCTACATATTGCCACTTTTTCGCCCATCATGATTACATACCCAGTATCACCTTCATACAAGGTTTCCAATTTTTTCCATATCTCATAAGCAGTCTTTAGATCCATAACATTTTTCATCTTAGAATCGGTCATGGCACACAAGAATGCTTCCTTAGCCCTGATATTATACTCAACATCTCTAATCTCAGAAGTAGTAGTAGGACCATTATGAGGAATAACATACCTATTACATGTAATGTTCTAGAAGGGTTTGCCAATGCATCTCAAATGACACTCCATTCAAGTCTTCCACAAAGAATAATTTGTTCCATCAAATCTCAAACTATCCTTCTTATAAGTCACCATCCTGAATCACCTCAAGTTGTTAAACTTCTTCCAAGGAATCTGCTCTGATACCAATTGTTGGCAACACAAGGGAAGACAACTAAGAGGGGGGTTGAATCAGTTGTCATAGAATTTAAAACTTATTCAACTCATTAACATTATTCTTAGATCTGATTAATAACCATGAAATCATGAATCATCAACACATCATAAACACACATAACACCAAAAAAATTTACGTGGAAACCCTGTTAGGGGAAAAACCATGGTGGAGGTTAGTCCACAAGATTATACCTTGTTAAAAGTATAAGAAATGAAACTATGGGTAATGCACTTGCATTCAGGCACACTACCTAGAGCTCACTACTCAATTACAACAGGTCTAACCGCTCAAAGGAAGACACACTGTCTTACAGAAAGAATCAGATTACATCCACATGGATTTGAACTAATAGAATAGCATTTGCTAATGCCTGATCACAGTTTCAGTTAAGTGCATGAACACTTCTTTATTCTTCTTCACTCTTCTTCACACTTTTATCTGCCTTCAAATGATTTACATCAATATTTGTACATATACACATAGAAGCACACTCTAGCACCCACTCACACACTTTAATTCGAATAGACAATCACTCTTATATATCTGCAACAAGAAATTTCATCCCTACATGTCGGCCTCAATAAAATAATAAAATGAATATAAATTGTCAGCCCAAAATACTAAAGAATATTAATGCAAATCAACCAAGGTTAGCCACAACTTAGTGAAGACCCAAATCAACATCTTCAATGTGAAAATAGTTCAATTAATTACTCCCTGAAGATCCACAACATGCTACACCCACCATGTCGGCCAAGAACAAGAAAAACATGAACACGCAAGAGAAAATCGCCAACCATGAGCACAATGATCAATGCGAACATCCAACAAAGATAGAGAATGATCTAGAAGCATCCATAACAACTGAACTAACTAAAATCACATCATCTTCAATCAAGAACACAAACTAAAGCAACAAAAAAACTGTCAGAATGAAAATCTTCATAACTTGATCAAATCTTCACACGAATCTCTAAAAATCGATGTGGATAAACTAGATACACTCAGCAACAAACCCTTTAGTCCACAACCTCTGATCATCAACATACAAAACTTATCAACATACTGAACTTCACTTCACCACTGACAACCTACAACTCATTTATTACAATTTTCTCAATATCCTCAACATATACAACTTCAAATGAATTAATGCTAATAGTCTTGACATCAATGACATCCACATATTAATAACACAACCAAAATATCCAACACTATGGGTGTGTAGTTGAGTTCATATCTGATCAATGTACGACTGGTGTAGTATACAGCTCTTTCTTTCTCCTCACGATCATTTTGTGCAAGCAATGCCCCCAGTGTTGAAGTGGTTGCCAAGATGTATACAATAAAAGGTATTTCTTTGATAGGTGGAATTAGAATAGGTGGTTTCAATAGATAGTCTTTGATCTACTTGAAGGCTATTTGACACTTGTCAGTCCACACAAAGGGAATGCCCTTGCATAGGAGGTATTGGAATGATTGGCATTTTTCTACTAGTTGTATGATGAAGCGTCGGATGGACTATAGTCTACCAGTTGTATTGATTCTTTTTTGGTAGAGGCATGTCTAATATTTCTTTCACTTTAGTGGGATCCACCTCAATTCCTCTGTGAGAAACTATATACCCTAAAAGCTTTCTAGATGTCACACTGAAGACACACTTCTTAGGATTCAAACGGACCTTGTATTCTTCCAGCATTTTGAAATTTTTTTCTAGCACCTTAAGATGATCATTGCATGTCAAAGACTTTTCCAAGAGGTCATCCACATAGTCTTCCATTAGAGTGTGCATGAGGTCATGGAATATTATTTTCATTGCTCGTTGATATGTGGCTCCTGCATTCTTGAGACCAAAAGGCATAACATTCCAATAGTGTGTCCCCCAAGGAAAAGTGAATGCTATTTTGTGTTGGTCTTCCAGGGTGATCCGAATCTAGTTGTATCTCAAGAAACCATCCATGAGGGACAACATCTCATATCCTATTATAAGATCCACAATAATTTCTATGTTTGAAAGTGGAAATTGATCTTTTGGGCATGCCTTGTTTAGATCGTAGAATTCTGTAAAGATGCATATTTAACCATTTGTCTTAGTGATAGGTACAAGGTTTGAAATACAGTCTTCATAGTCTATTTGTCTTATGAACCCCATGTCTAACAACTTCTTGAGCTCAACTTTCACTAGCAACGCAATCTGTGGGTGCATCTTGCATAACTTTTGTTTGACCGGCTTGGCATCTAGCAGTAAGGGAAGATGGTGCAAAACAAGTGTTGGGTCCAATTCTAGCATATTGGCGTAGGACCGTGCGAATTTAATCTTACATTTTGAGAAAAAAAAATTAAATTCAAGTTTTTCTTCTTCTTTCTAAGATGCTACAAAGAGAACAATTTTAGGATCTTTTGGTGTGGTAATATTAACTTCTATGGTGTCTTCAATGAGCATTGTTGATTTTTCCTGTGTAATGGGAAGAAAGTCCAATCCTCCATCCTTGGGTGCCTAAGAGAGGTTTTCACCCTTGGATACATCCTTTTCTTTTACTTTTGTATTGTCAGAAGGTGCCTTGCGGTTTTCACCTAAAGACATGTTTTTTTTTGTTTTTTTATTATTTTTGTGACTGGAGGATTGCATAGTCTCCCTGAAGTATGTTGTTGAATCAAGTTCTATGGTGAATCCAGCCGTATGGTCCACACTTGGTATGCCTTCACGGAGTCCCATAAATTCTGCAATAGCTTCTTCATTATGAAAAATGTCCATAGTGGGCGGACCTTGTTGATCCCAGTCAATGAGTTGTGGGAAGACAAGGGAGATACCATCATTAGTGTTCATGAATGACGGGGAGGATGCAAAAAGAATGCAAACTGATGTAGAAAGGGTAAAGATGGAATTTTCATCCTCAAAGTCCCATTTGGATTCCATGCAATAATCATCTTCATTTGATTTAGGAAAATCATACTCATTGGAAAAATAGGGGACAAATAGATTGGCATCGTGGTCAATAGTGTCATGTGGCCAATCAAACGAGTTGGAATGATGGTCGATAGGGTTAGATGGTCGGGTAGGAGAGTTGGGATGATGGTCAATAGGATTAGATGACATTTTAGGTGTGTCATCATCATGAGGCCAAAAGAGTCTTACCCATTCTTCTATTTTCAATGGAAATTTAAAAGGATCTTTAGGGAATCCAACTTTAGACATTTGTTTGAATATTTCATTAAAAGAAAGTTCACCAGGTTCTAGAAACATGTCATTAAGGCAACAGTCACTTAAGGATCTTTTAGAACCAAATTCTCACTCATGTGAGTTAGTTCCAGTAAAGGAATCTTCGGTTGTCTTGACACTTTCAGAAGAATTCACACTCTAACTTGAAAGTACATTGGGATATGGATTGTCAATTTTGAATAGCTCAAACCCTAACCCTAGGTACTTTGGTCTTATAGAAGGCATTATGGGTTCTCTTCTTTCAGTCTTATTTTTACCAAGGCCACTAGTTCCATCATAGCCTTTTTCCTTCATCATTTTGTAGCCTTTGCCATATGCTATACTGGTAGAAAAGGTAGGTCTTCCACCTCATTGTAAATCCAGGCCAAGATGTCTTCAATTTATTCTTTATTTAATTCCCCCCATTTTATGAAAGTCATTGTAGGAGGAACCTTAAAAATCTCTTTGGGCTCTATTTTGAAACAAGGCCTACCATAAGCTTTTGGAGACTTAGGTATCTTAGTGATACAATAGGACTTGTTCAATTTGTATTCTTTGCACCCTTGGTCCTAGATCTTGATATTAGGGTCAACACTTAGGATGATGGTAGAAGATGGTATGGTGGAGGATGAAGGAGTGGATGTGGATGGTTTGGTGAGTGTGGATGGATCAGTGTATTTGGAAGAAGTGGATGTTGAAGCTTCACGGTTAATTGGCACTTGGTGTTCCAAAATACCTCTCAAATTGATGTAATATTGGAATGGATCAGGGTCTCTAGGTGGTAATTTCAGTGCCATGAAAAGGGAACTTCAAGCATTGATGGTAAGTGGATGGTGTTAGAGCCTAAAATTTTGTGCAAATTTTAGGTTCCCATATTCAAAAATTTGATTTTGGCACTCAGATGTATAGTTGAAAAATCTGCTCAAATGGCCCACTTTGTAAAATCACAAAATGAATCCAGTTCATTTTCCTGCAAAACCACCTTGCAGACATGTTTATCTAACATATATGAGTGTGCACGCCAAATTTCAACTTCCTGTGATTAGTTTTGACAAGGTTTCAAAAGGCCAAGTTGAAGGGTTTTAGGACGGTTTGCTATTTGCACAATGGTAAAATCTGTTAAAATTGGTCAAATTTGGAGGAAAATATTAAGCAATTGAAAGAGTTTTATGGAAAATTAATTGGTTCCTTTAATTCTCTTCACCAAAATATACCTCCATGTCAATTTTCAAGGCTTTTGGACATCATTTGATATTTTTTCAAAATCAAATCCAACTGGATTTTACATAGTTTGAAGACTACATTTCCAGGAAACTTTCACAGAGGTCAACTTTACATAGTTTGGATTTTACATAGTTTGAAGACTACATTTCCAGGAAAATTTCACAGAGGTCAACTTTGGTGCCTGATATTTTGTGATTGAAGAAGAATGAAGAAAAACCCTCTTGCACACATGTTCTCCATGCCTAAATAAACTAATCTCTAAAATTAGAGCTTCCCAAAATCAGGTTTGGTATTTTCTCAAAATAACATATTGACATGTTTCAGGTAGTTTTCACTGGTGTAGTTTCAGAAAATGTCAAGAGAGCTTTTGATCAAATTTTCAAGGCAATTTGGATGCTCCCTGATAATTTCAATCACAGTAAAATTTTTTCTAGAAGCTTGCATGGTTATCTTTGTATGAAAGGTTTTAAACATACCTTCTATTTGCCTAGTCAGATCAAGGAAGAAATAAGATCTGTTGTAAAGCAATATTGTCTCAATCTGATTTCAAGTGTTATGAGGGCATCTCATTAACAAAGCTTAAAAGGAAAAGGGTAATAATGATACTTGGAGAAAGTGATTTCTTCTTTAAAGGGGCTCTTCAAAACTAGAGGGGATTGTTCTATTGAAAAAGTGACAACCACATTAGGAGAATTCAATGTGAAGAATAAGACCTTGGGGCCCAAAAAATCTGCACTCATTTTTAGCACTCACATGCCTTTTTCAAAAGAAAAGTTATTGTTGTGAGAGAAGTAAATCATATGTTAAAGATGAATTTTTTTTCAAAATTCCCTTTAAGGGTAGTCAAGAATATATATCATGATACATTCTTTAAACTAGAGGAGCGAAATAGCAGTATTTCTACCCTTAACCAGTGTACTATCATTAGAGACTTCTACATTCCCTTGAGAAACTATACCAAATACAGTATAGTTTCAATGGCATATTTTAAAGTTGTTGGTGATCCTATACAGATTATGTATCTTCCTTCTATGTGTTGAGGTATCATGCTCTAGTGTCTTACCACTTATAGCACATTTGCTTGAAGACATATACAAACATTGCCATGAAATAATCTAGACTTCACCATGAAGGCGAGATAAGGGGGTGAGGCAAAGTGAAGGAAGTATAGTGACCACCAAAAAAAGAGGGAAGAGATAGATTCCTATGTATCCCAAAGAGGGTAGAAACTGGAACTCTCGCCACAGGGTAAGCAAGAAATTGTGGGCAGAGAAGACGTTAAGAAGGAAGTTTAACATTTTCCAGAGACTGTGTGAAAAAGGATCAGATGAATGTGGATGGGGCATTGATCAAATATGGCAACATGCAGATTTGTGTAGCATATGTTCTATTGGGAAGACATAGGAGGTGTCGTGCTAGACCAAAAGGGATGGAGCAGAAATTTTCATATGTAAAACCAATCAAAAATTAAAACAAATTTAAGCATATAAAAGTGCGCAAAAATAAGGAAGATATGTGCAGCGCATAGTTAAATCCAAGCAGTCATTCCTTATGGAATAGGAGTCAGAAATGAGGTATTGCAAAATGCATCGGCGAGAGAAAAGTGATCCAGGTGATTTTTTTAAGTCTCTTCGACAGTGTTGGTTAAATCGATGAGAATCCATCGAGGAGACATTATACGATCGGAAGAAAAAATTAAAGTCTCTCCAATAATACATGTGCCAAAGGCTTAAGGACTGATATGAATATTAAAATGAATGTTACAGTTATAATGTGGGTAAACATAAAGAGGTATTTTCATTAATGATATTATTAAAAAAATTCATTAAAGGATGAACATTTTTACGACAAAGCATAAAGGTGAGAATTTACCAAATAAAGGAGTAAAACATAAAATATTTTTCTATGTAATTCACGGAAGTGGGTGATTGTTGTACCCGAAGAAATAATTTATTAAATTTGGTGAAAATTTTCAACCAAAAAAGACATAAATTGGAAAATATTTTTCACCAAAGGAGTTATAAGGCAGGTAATTATTTTTATTTTTGTTTGAAAAGGTGAAGATTGCCAACAAAGGAATTAAAGTTTATTGTGAAATGATTTTCACTAGAAACAAAGATAACAAAGATTAAAATATTTTAATTTTCCGAAGGAAATTAATTAAAATATAATTAAGAGTTGCATCGAAAAGAAGAGTTGCACTAGCCAAATGCCATGAAGAGTTGTAACCCTGAAAATACAATGTATATACGTAAGATGAAATAAAATCATCAGAGATAGAATTAGGAGGTTAGGTAGTTGGATAGGTTGGTCAGTCGCCTCAACAAAACATTATGTGGTATATTGTAAAATCTTTTAAAATTATATAATGGAGAAGAATGCATAAATTTGGTGATCCTGTTATGGTGTCAGTTGTTTGTTGAAATAATTAAAAATATTATCCAGTTGTCTCCAAGGTTAACATTTCCCTATTATTTAAGTTGATGTATCAAGGATATTTTCAATTTATCAAAGCACATTTGCTACTCTTGTGTGGTTTAATTAACTAGCTCCTTTAGGGTAGGATTAAATTATTTTAATTAATCACAATAATCTGGGAAAGGTCATTTGGATCAATAAGAAGAACTTGATAATTGCATCCTTGCACGTTTATGCCAGGCATAAACTCATAAAAGTGCCAAACAATTCAAATTTTATCCAGAAATAGGACACACATATCATTTGCCTCTTGACTCCATTAGCCCAATAGAAGTAGGCACTGGTTATACCAATTCCATTTTAGAATTTTATAAAATCTTATTTCAAACTTCACATCTGTTAACTAAACATATTAAATTTCACCTTGATATTGCTTATACAATTTATACCAAATTAGGATTACATCTCTCCACTCCCAATTTCCATTGTAGATAGATTGCTTAAATAGGAAACACATAGTTTAAAATCTACTTCATTTACATAGGTACACCTGCCTAGGTCTAGCAGAGCCTAAAGAGAAGAAGGTTCAAGTGCATCATTTGGCCTTGTTCCTTAGCTTGAAACATATCAAGAGCTTGGCAACCTCTTGTGGTTTTTAACCAACATTTTTGAGAACTAACAGACGGTATATCCTTTAAGGCATGGATCCAAGGTCGACCAAGCAAGATGTTATAAGGTAGTTCAAGATATAGGACCTGACATGTTGTATCTACAATGACCTACTCCACATGAATAGGAAGTGTGATAATGCCCCTAGAGGAGTGTTCCTCATCATCATATGCCTTTATGACAATACTTTTGGTAGCGTCAACACAAGCATCAGAGAATTGTAGTGCTTTCACCAGTTTTAGGGAGCATATATTCAATCCTGCTCCACCATCTACTAAGACTCGTCTAACCTTATGTTTATGGAAGAAGACTTTGATATGCAGTGCATCATTGTGAGATGATTTAGGTGAAGAATAGTCTTGCTCCAAAAAGGTAACATGATGGGGAGTATTCAAGCATCCCACCATGGCCTTGAATTGGTTGAAATCAATGTTGTTAGGGATAGAAGACTCTTGTAAGGTTTTATCAAGTATGGATTTGTGTGCAGGCGAGATGCCTAGTATCTCAAGTATGGAGATTTGAGCGGGCATTTTTCCCAATTGGTCAATAAGATTAAACTATCCCTTGGGTTGTGACTATTTGGCAGATGGACTGGGTATTGTGATCTTTGTTTGTCTAGCAGAAGGACTAGCTATTGTGACCTTGCCTCTATGGGTGGTGACATTGCACTCTAGAGTCTTCTTAATGATGATAGTATTGACATGTTTGTTAGCAGCTCAGAGGTGGTTAATAATGGGTCCACTGGAATAATCAAAGGCAATGTGCATGTAATTGGTTCGATTGTTATTATTCTTTGGACCTGACATAGAGGGATTATTTGAACCATGATCCTGCAGTGGGTTTTTATGAATTGTATGGTTTGAGTTTGAAGCAAATTGTTGACCATCTAGTTCAATGGTATGATTTTCAACAAGATCCTATACAAGATTTCTTAATTATCAATAGGAGGAAGTTTTATTCCCTTTTGATCAGTGATAATTGCATAATGCATTGTAATCCCACTATGATGGCTTGAATTGACCTGGGTCATATGGTTTAGATTCCAGTAGTGTGATGATGTTGTTTTGGAGGAGCTTTTTGAGGACAACTTCAATTGGTTCACCCAAGGGGGTGTATGTGCATCTTTTTGGAAATTTTCTGGTTTGAGATGGTTTCCCTTGGATTCGATAGTTTTTGATGGAATTTGTGGTAGGTGTTGGAGTGGTCAATGGTGTGTTTTGTGGTTGAGCTCCTTTGAGAGTGATTGCAGGACCTGTTGCATTTACTGCTTTAGCATCAACAATGCCATCATTGGTGATGTGTTTTTTTTTTGACCCAATATTTTATTTTGTCATATTAGGTGGGTTCGGGTTTGTGTTCTTGTTGCCATATTTTAGTTCTCCTTTAGCAATAAGGGCTTTTTTGAGTTGGACTCCTTTCTCGATGAGGTCTGCGAAAGTGGTGCAACAATGAACTTGTAAATTGTATCTCAATTGGCCCACAAGGTTTTGGACAAACATTTTTACCTTCTCTTTTTCTAGTATCTCGATAGGGCACTGACTTTCCAAACCCTGCCATCTTTGGAAAAATGGAATGAAGGTCTCGCCAGTCTCTTCTTGAGTAGTCATGCATAAATTGGAAATTGTAATGTCGATGTCGATGCTATAGGCATAATTTTATACAAATATATCAACAAGTTCCTCCCATGTCTTTATTCCTTTGGGAAAGGTGGAAAACCATTCAAGTGTGGGACCTGTGAGACTTCTAGGCAAGAGTCCCATCAGATAGGTATGTTCATATGCAACGTCCACGCAATTGGTTGTAAACTCTCTTATGTGCTCAAGGGGATTAGTATTTCCTTTGTATTTGGTGAAGTTGGGTACCACATATCCTAGAGGGAATGGTGGCATGTGCAAACTCATTTCAAATGGGTATGGACATAATTCATATGATGTGTGGGTCTTTTTGTTGGACAATTGCATTTTTTTCATTTTTTTTTGTAGGACAGTGAGTTGAGTCATGAGCGCATCAATTATGGGGTTGTTTGTTGCATCACACATGCTGGTAATAGGTATCCCATGAGTTTCCATTTGTTGTGATGATATGTTCTGATTTGGGATGTGTTGTGGAATGTATGATGCATTTTGGTTTGGAATTTTCTAGTATTGTGAATTTAGATTAGGAATGTGTTGTTGTATGGATATGTAATGCATATGTAGGAATGTGAGTTCCAACAGTGTTAGTTTTTATTTGTGAAATGTGTTGTCCTTGAATGTTTTGATGCCCAAATGGAGTAATGTGTTGTGTTATTTGATTTCCTTGTCCAAATAGGTAAATGTGGCCATGTGGAATATTGGTGTTTTTCCTTTGGGGGATGTTAGTGTTGTTATTGATTTTTGACAAAGTATTAACATTTGGTTGAGGTCCTAGAATAGTGATTCATCATTTATTTCTCCCAAAGGGGTTCAATGATTTTGTTCCCATGGCATTAGTTGAGGACCCAATTAAAATATTTGACAATGTCATTCCCATAGCACTAGATGAAGATATGGCTTGTGATATGGTTGATGTTCCCACAATAGATGTTGTGTTGACTATGTTAGAGGTATTTTGAGTGGTAGTGCCAACAAAAGTTGCATTGATGGTGTTTGTTGCATTTTGTGTTGTGGCACCAATGAAGGTATTGTTTGCATTATGTTGTGGTGTTGATTGGGGTTGATTGGTGTTGTAGGTATTTTTTACATCATTGTTTGCATTATGATTGGGAGATGCTACTCTTAAGGTGTTAATGTTGAACCCTCATGGTAATTTAGCCCCTTGGTGTAAAAGCATGGCTAGATATCTCTTTGAATCTTGCAAGAGTAATTCCTCCACAAAGGAATCCACATCAGGGTTTTGAGCGGCAGCTTCTAAGTCTTCCACGAATACTTGTTTTTTTTCATCCCTACATATAAATTGTTCAAATGGGTTGTGTGAGGAAGATTCCATGTTCATGTCACTGAAAGGGTTGATGAAAGGTTCCCCCATGTCTGTGTTTAAGCTCAAGCCATTAGAAAAGTTTTAAGGGTTTTTGTCTTGTCCAAAAGGGTCCATTTGTCTTCTTTTAATTTGGAGCCTAGTCTCAACCATATAAGGATTTTCTCAAATGAGGGAGGGTGAATGATGACTAAATCTATGAATGGGAATGATATGACACTATGTTTTTTGGATTTTTGAAATAGGGGATGCAATAGTGCAAGGTGATAATGAAAGACTAAAATGAATGGTATGCCACTATTTTTTTTGGATTTTTGGAATAAGAGATGCAAAATGAGGACTAAAATGAATGGTGGAATACTAAAGTGTTTAAGGTATAGCAATGAAAATGCAAAGGTCTAAGGTGCAATCAATTTTGGTAGACTTTAATGAAAGGCTTACTAACCACTCAATGCTTGGTTAATGTCTCAATTTGGATCATCAAAGGACTTTTTGTAGGACTAAATGAAAGCATAAGATGACAAATTGAGGTTTCCTAACTAGAATTATGAGATGGAAAGATCTCACAAAAGGACAACGACTAAAGGAATTAATTTTGACTAAGTCCAATGATAACCTATTTTTTAAGACAAATATTTTGCAAGGTATGGTAAGTTTCCTATTCTAAAATTTGCAAAAAAATGAGGACTTAAGGACTTGTTTATGCTGGAAATGATGATGGATCCTAAGAGGCAACTAAATCTGCAATGGTAGACCTATGGTAAACTAAATGTAAACTAAAAATGCAAGGATGGATGATTTGAGCAATTATTTTTCTAGTTTTGAGCAGAGGCCACTAGAAAAAGATGTTTGGAAACAGTTTGAAATTTTTTGGTCTTGGGCTTTGGACAATAATAGTGATTTTCCTCAATGATAGACAAATGCATTTTTTCAGGTATCAAATGCATTGCAAGGAATAAAATGTGTTGCAGTTTAAGCAGATGGGTTGTTTTAGGTCAGAGATGTTGTTCAAAAAATCAATTGTGTTGTTCTAGAAATAAAATGCATTTCAACACATTTAGATGCATTGTTTAAGCTAGCAAATGCAGTTTAGCAGGTTGATTACATTGCAAAAAGTTTTAGATGCATTACATAATGTATGAAGTCTAGTTTTTCTTGTAATTTTGGTAGATTTTGGCAAATTTTTTAGTTTGAAAGTGTTCTTCCAGATTTGTGAAGGATGCTTATTTGTCCATTGGTTCAGAAAAAACTTGGAAAACACATGGTTTTTTCTTTTTTTGTAACAAGTACATTGAAGACAAGCACAAGCCTAGGGTTGGCAAGGACTATATTCACTAGATCCCACTTGGATTTTACTCCAACCACACTTATTCTTAGTGGGTGACTTAGAAGCTTGGCCACACTGGCTCCCCTCCATGACACTCACTTCTTTGGGTCAACCAAGCTTCGAGCCCTCATAAATATCCCATGAAAGGATCTTCACCTCTACTAAGAACTGCAATAATGTGAGTGCCTTGGAAACAATCGTTTCTGCACCAACAAATAAAACATTTTTTGAAAAACTACACAAGAGGGTTCTAGTAAATACCCAAGGACATGGCACCTCACGAGTGTACAATAAGCCACTTAAGGTTTTAACCACTCTACTAGGGGCTCTTATACCTTTAAAATAAAAGGTAGGTACCAATTTTTGAATGGCACTGCACAACTAAGGCCTATATACCATGAGGACTTGACAATTTAGTCTCATCCTTTTATATACCAGCCCAAGTGAAAAATGAATTGGAGTCATTCCCTCTTTCGAGGTAGGCCCCTCTAAGGTTAAAAAAAAATCTAATTGAAAGCTTTCTTTTTGTTCATCCAAGATCACACTAAGGAACAAGGAAATTTCATACACAAAGCTTTCAACCCACACTCACAAGTTTGTTCATTTTTAAAGCCCAAATTGAAATGTGGCAGTGGTAAAGTAACAACCTCTTAGTGTTTTTTTTCTCAAGATCACAT
Organism: Sequoia sempervirens; assembly: GCA_007258455.2. NCBI lineage: Eukaryota > Viridiplantae > Streptophyta > Pinopsida > Cupressales > Cupressaceae > Sequoia > Sequoia sempervirens. Next base: position 40,805,455 of record VDFB02000015.1, read on the forward strand.
AAAGTGCAAGAGAATTGCATACACACTTAAGAGGCTATCACTACACCACAAGACACACAATATACTTGTTCATTTTAAACCCAACATAGTGTGAGACAAGCAATGTTCATTTTCAGGCAATGCCATGAAAAATGTATGTAAATTTTAGCCTTGATGAGTTTCAATGCAATTTTTGTTCATTTTAAACCCATGAAATGTGAATGCAAGTTGTAGTTTGTTTGTTTGTTTGATTTAGGATTGTAAAAGAGTTATAAAAAAAATCAACAAATGAAGGTTAGACTCCTTTTCCAGCTTACCACATGTTGTAAACAACAGATTAGTAACCCCAAAAAAACCCTAATCTAATAAACTAAAAGAAGAAATCTAGAAAATTCTATAAAAACCCAAAAGAAAAAATTTACTAGGCAGATGCGTCATTCTACAAAGCGAACTCTTTACAACACGAAAATAAAAAATTTACCAGCAGATGCATCGTTCTACAGAGCAAATACGTGGCAACAAAGCAAATGCATCTCAAGAAATCAAATGTGGCATTTTGTCTATCAGATGTGGCTTGAAAAGGCGGATGTGTCATTCTAGAAAGTAGATGAGTCACGACACAATGAATGTGGATTAGAAACTTGCAGATGTGGCATTCCATACCTATACCTGCAAAAAAGTTGAAAATTTCGTACTGAAATGTGTAAAAAATGTGTTTTTGGCATCGGGTTCACCAATGTAACTAAGGGAAAAAGGTAGGTTAGCATGAAATAAGATGTATAATCAAAACCCTAGATAAACAATGAAGAACAATGGAAGAAAATAACATAAAAGAAAAGAAAAATATCACCAAGTCTTCATGCCCTCCATGAATCACCTTCATTGCACCTTCTCCATTTACTGCAACTAGATATTTCCCCTCAGATTTTTGATGACCAACTATAACCTATGACAAGACCTAAGAAAATATTGAAGGATTCTAATATTTCTGCAATGTACTCAACAAATGCAAACAATTCTAAAGTCTGAAGCATAAACTAGTCAAGCATGAAGTGACAAAATGAGATAAAAATTGCCTTTTTTATAGAAAAGTCAATTTTGGAGGAATGGTTAGGATTGAAAGTTGAGAGATACCCTAAGATCAAAGGCTGAAATTAAATGTGACAACCAACAATTAGGGTTAGGGAAACATTTGGTTAAAATTTGAAATGAAGGGTTGAGATAATATTGGGCACAAAAAAAGAAAAAGTTGGAGAATCAAATAATAATTTGAAATTATTTGATTTAAAGACTGAGTTGACCTTTTGAATTAAAAATTAATTTAATTCAAAAGTGGTGGGACCATGTGACAAAAAATAATTATTTTTAATTATTTACATGGAGGGAAATTAGAAAGTGGACAATTTTAAATAAATGCCTTTATTTAAAATTAGAAAAGGCCAAGGTGGATAATAATTAAATAAATTATTATAAGAGAACATAGAGAATTAATGATGTATTTAAATAAATAAATAAAGTTTATTTATTTAAATAATTAGGAAGAAATAGTGGGAAAGTACTAATTAAATAAATTTAGGAATTTATTTAATTATAAAGACACATAGGAAATTAGCGATGTATTTAAATTAAATAAATATAATTTATTTATTTAAATAGTCAAGAGGAATAAAAGACATGAATTAATTAAATAATTAAAAATTATTTAATTAATTATAGTTGAAATTAGACTATAGGACAATTAAATATTTTAATTATGTTGAGAATAAATATGGAGAAAATAAAGTTCGCAGGCCTAGGTCAATTTTATGTGTCTACAAATATAAAGCAAGGAAGAATTTTGACCCAAAAATAAAAATGAATGTCTTGTATGCATCCTTGTACCCTCATCATGAGCTTCACATTGAAAACTTCTAGGCTGACCTTCAAGATGAATTTAAGATGAGAAAGAGAAGGTATGAAAGATTAAATATCCCTTAGACGAGAGAATTTATGGTCAAGGAGGATATACTAGAAGGGATGTCAGATGATGGTGTTACTCTTGATCCTCAGTATGATGTAGATCAAATAGCGATGGAGTATAAAAGGTTGAGGAAGAAGTTAGCACCAATGATGAATAGGAGGAACATATTTTTGATGATTTAGCTGAGGAGATGTAGAAAGCCACAATGAAATTTATGGCTGCATCAAAAGGAGTAATCGCCAAGGAAAATATAAAGCCCATTGCCACAAAATATCTTGGAGGAGAGACTATAGTATAAGAGACTCATATTTCCCCTTCACAAATAGAGGAGGTTGCTACTAAGAAGGATAATGACAAGGAACTGGTTGTAGATATCATAGATTATACCCTCCCATTTTATGCTAAAGATACCCCTCTAGAGGAGGAAAGAAAGGAGGACTCTGGTGATGAAGATATGTCTTTTAAGGAAGGAAATGGTATTAACTTGGATCATGTGCTCATAGAGGAGGAGCAAAAAGAAAATTTTGACAGTGCAGAAAGATGTAGCTAAGCATGTAGCAAAACAAGAGAAGGTAGCTCGCGAAAAGGCTAAGAAAGAGGAAACATTGATTAAATAGAAAAATAAGGCCAAGAAGGAAAAGCTCTAGCAACAAAAGGTTTCGTCAACACAAGTGACTAGTCCAACTCGGCAACCTTCACAGCCTCCCAAACAAACACCTGCAATTACTCGACAAGTGATAGCTCCATCAAGTGCTCCAATGGTTGAAGCTAAATTTGGAGAAGAGGCAATAGGTTGAGGCTCAACCAAAGAGTTGGGATGAAATGATGAAGGAGGTGGATAAGATGAAAACCAATAAAAAATCAAGGGCTCTATGCTCCACCAGGTTGACAGATGATGGGGATTTGGTTGTAGAGATTTCCACCCCAATGTTCAACAAAGATGACCGAGAGTTGTAAGCTTCAGATTACTAATTGAACATAGTCAATCTGGGAAAACAAACTAGAAATCAACAGATGGAACTCATCAAGATTGCAACAAGTTTGGAAAAACCAAGAATGGTGAAAGATAAGCAGGCTAAAGATGAGTTAAAAGCTCAAGTGGGATGAATGAAGACATTTCTGAAGGAGCTTGATTTACTAGCCTTGGAGCAACCAACATCATCAGAGGTGCCTATATTGATGAGTTGTAAGTAGGTAGATGAGCTAAATGATATGAAAAGAAAGGATCAATTATTTCATAGTTGGTTTAATTCTCTCAAGGTAGAGATGGAAGAACTCCTTGTTGAAGTTTATAAGCATTATGATGAAGCACGTACACTTCCTAAAAAATAGAAGAATATACTCAAAATTTATGGGAAGAGGAAGAGAAGTATAGGGAATACTTGAGGAAATTAAAAATCATAAATAAATTTCCTAGAGAAACAATGATTGAATCCGGGATCATGGGGGATGAGGATCCAAATTATATTAATGTTTATTAATATAATTATTTTCCAATTAGAAATTCTAATCGAACATAGAATAACTTTGCTTAAAGTTCAATGGGATGTGTGCAGTCACAAGGGGGTGTTCAAGGAGATTGTTTCATTTATCACCACCAAGGACCAACCATTGAATCATAGACTAAATTTTGTTCAAGAAATAAAATATTTTGAAAGATCCAAGTTCAAAGTGGAGTGGGAAAATGGACCTAATGAAGAGGTTTTTGGGTAAATTTTTAGCAATTTTGATGAATATCTCAAGAAAGGTAAGGTAAGGAAATGAAATGGAGAATATTCTATTTTTGAAATAGAATAAAGTCAACAAAATTCAACCTCTGTTAGGCATCCTATTTTATAGGACATGTGTAGTAGTTAATTGGTGTGCCTCTACAGTGAATTTAGAAAAGGAGATTACTTTCCTCGTTGACAAGTTTTGCATGACAACTCACTCCAATTCAGTCCAGTGGAACCTATTATTGTGGATATGCATGTTGGGTGCCCTGATTTTTGGGCTGCATGTTGTTATTTTTGGAGGGAAACTTATGTTGTAATAAGTCTATATATTGTATGTTTTCCTCATTGTAAAGGTTGGAAAATTGAAGTATGATTTGCATCTTGAGACTTGGAATCTTTTAGTTAAATTTTATACTATTAAGTAATTTTAATGTTTAGTTTTTAGATAGAGATGTTAGATATAAATTTTTCTCTATGCACCAATGAAGTTTGTTGAGCATAAATGCTACTTATTTGAAGTTAATCAATAAAAGGAACCGGTTTTACACTACTTTGATGTCATTGTGAATGGTATTTTTTTTGTGTATGATTTTAAATTTTTGAAATGAGTTAATATTAAAAAAAAAAAAACAATGTTATGGAGTTTATCTACTAATAATAAATGGTTTTCTGGTTTAATATCTGCACTATGAATAAACTTAGTTGGGTAATTTTTACAAGTTAGTTCCTTTATTAGTTTGGTTCTAAAAAATAAATTATATAACTCATTGATTAATTGCAAGTTTGGATGAATATGATCGCTATTTACATTTTTCTGCTCTAATCCTTGTCTTATCTTTTTCTATTTCTTTTAAAATATGGTAGTTAGTTTAAATTTATAATCAATACATCCATCTTGTTGTCTTAAACTAGCAGACCCCTTGAAAATTATAGTCATATTGACCCTTGAGTGAAGCAACACCATTGTGAACCAACCATTGAGACCTTGGAGGGTAGTTAGCTTTTTTGGATTAGTTACCTTTTTCAGGAGAAGCTAGGTAGTAATACCTCACTTGCATGTTGTTGTGTCAATTTGGCCATCAACAATATGTATCCTTAATTTTCCAAAATTCAAATATCACAAGCCAAGACTGAAATATGGATTTGGGGAACTTAAGATACCACAAAAATCATATTTTAAATTTAGGTTCAAAGGATTAGGGATGACCCATTCACCCATGGGTGAATGGGTCCCAGGTTGCTATTACTGGAACACACATTGTTCAAGGTAAAGTGTTATGTGTTGGAATTAATTATTTTCGGGTTTCCCCTTTGGAAAATGTTAATTTTTAGGCTTATAAATGAATAAAAGGGCTTATTAAGGCACACTTATGTCCTATTTAATTAGGAGGGCCTAAACAAGTGTGAAAATATAAAGGGATACATTTTTCTACACTACATGTTACACTAAGGTTGTAGGAATAAATGCTAAGAGATTAGGGATGTTATACATATATATGAATTCATTTCTTAGATTAGTAACCACCAATGTAGATTAATACTCAATCTTAAGTGTTTGAAAATAATATCTTTACCAACAATGAAGTTAAATTATTTATATTCAATTTTAATGAACCTCATTTGTATTAACTCACTTTCATAATGGTTTGGTATTTATATATTGGGATTATTTTTACATAGTTGTAATATTATAAATATATATTGTTGGATGTTGTGGTTGTGCTACTAATATGTGGTTGTCATTGATGTCAGCACTATTAGCATTTGATGTATTGAATGTTGTATATGTCGAGGATATTGAGAAAATTGTTAAAGAAAGTGTTCCAGGTTCCCAGTGGAACTGTGAAGGTCATGAAGGTGTCTTGTTCTATACATTGAAGATCAACTATTGTGGAATAAAGGGTTTATTTATGAGAGTATCTAGTTCACCTATTGGAAGTATCAGAGGTTTGCATGAAGATTTGTTCGAGTTATAAAGATCTATGTTCTGATAGTGTTTTTGTGGTCTCTGTCAGTGTTCTTGATTAAGTTTGGTATAATTCTAGTAATTATAGTTGATGTGGATGTTTCTCTATTGTTTCTTGGTGTTCATGGATGTTTCTAGATCGTGCTCTATCTTTTTTGCATTCCTAGGTTGATCAGTGTGCTCATGGTCGAAGATTTTTTCTTGGTATGTTCAAGTTTTCATGTTCTTGGCCGACATGATAGTTATAACATGTTGTGGATCCTTGGAGATTAAAATTTGAATGTTTGGTGCACTCGAGGATATTTTTTTGCGTTTCATCTTAATATTGGTCAATGGTGTTTGATCCACATTGAAAATTTATTTGTAAACTTGGGCCGACATTGAAAATATGTTCTATATCTTTGGTCGACTAGGTTGTTGATGTAATTCCATGTTGTAGATATATAAGAGTGCTTGTTTGAGCGAAGTTAGTGTGTGCATAAGAGAAAATCTATGCTAGAGAAAGTGTAGATGTGCAAATAATGTTCTAATCATTCAATTGTAGAGTAGAGTGAGAAGAAATTTGAGTGAAGTGTGAAGAAGGTTTTTCTGTGCTTAACTAGAACTATAATCAGGCTTGTGTAGAAGCTATTTTCTCAGTTCATACTCTGTGGATCTAATCCATATTGGTATGTATTTTTGGGCAATGATCCCTCTTGTATTTGAGCAGTGAGCTCTAGGAAGTGTGCCTGAATGCATGTGCATTCCCATTATTTTTCATTATACTTTTAATAGGGTATAATCTTGTGGACTAACATCCACTGTGGTTTTTCCCCTAACAAGGCTTCCATGTAAAAATCTTGGTGTTCTCTATGTTTATGATGTGTTGATTGTTTATGGTTTATTGTTCATTCATCATATCTGAGATTGAATTAAGTAAATTTTGAAAAGTTTAAATAATCTGAGACAACTGATTCACCCCCCCTTTCAGTTGTCTGTCCTTGTTTTGGAAACAATTGGTATTAGAGAAGGTTCCTCTGAAGAATTTTAAAAGCTTGAGGTGATTCAAGATGGCATCATACAAGAAGGATAGTCCTAGATTTTATGGAACAAATTAATCATTGTGGAAAGCTAGGATGGAGTGTCATTTGACGTGTATTGGTGAACCCTTCTGGAAAATTAAAAAGAATAAATATGTTATTCCTTAGAATGGTCCTTCCACTGTTGATGAGATTAAAGAGGATGAGAACAATGTCAGGGCTATGGAAGCTTTGTTGAGTGCTCTAATAGATTCAAAAATGATAAATGTGTTAGGTCTAAAGACAACTCATGAGATGTGGATGAAGCTAGAAACTTTGTATGAAGGAGATGTACATGTGAAGATGGCTAAGCTACAAATTTTGAAAGGTAAGTATGAAAATATGAAGATGGGTGAAGATGAAAATATTTCTTCTTTTATGCAAAGAGTAAATGAACTGGTGATGGGTATTAGATGTGTTGGTGGTACACTGGATGAGGAAGAAATTGTGGCTAAAGTGCTCAGATCATTGCCTCCCTCCTACAAATAAAAGGCTCGTTCTATTGAAGAAACCAGATCATTGACAAATGTGACAAGGGATACACTAATTGGTAAACTTGTTTCCTTTGAGTTGAGTGAATTTGGTGATTTTGTTCCTAAGGCTGAAACTGCATTCAAGGCTACTATATCCAGAAGAAACAAGCAAAGATATGATCCGGGAGAGAGTTCCAGAAAGACATTCAAGTATGAGGAAGAAATGAAATAGCTTGAAGATGAACAAAGAGAGGTAGAAGAGTTGGAAACACTGATTGTGAAGAAAGAAGGTAGAGGACAAGGTAAGTATAAAGGAAAGTTGCCTATCAAATGTTTTTCTTGTAGTAAAATAGGCCATTTTGCATCAAGGTGTCCTGAAAGAGTTCCTAGATCTAAGCCTTACAAATCAGATTTCAAAAGAAATGTTACTTTGTTGAAGAAGGTGTGACTGATGATGAGTCTGATAAAGATAATGGAAATGAAGATGATTGGGTTTTCATTGATATCAGGGAAAACAATCTTGTTGCTGTTGAATCTGCTAAAGTTGAGAAAGCTCTTGTAGCCCAAATTGAAGAAAAGGATGAGTGGGTCATTGATAGTGGATGCTTACATCATATGACTGGTGACAAAAGAAAATTTGTAAGTCTAGAGAAGTATTATGGTGGGGTTGTAATATTTGGAGATAACAATGCTTGTGTGATTCATGGCAAAGGATCTATTTGTCTTGGTGGTAAGCATAACACTAATGATGTTCTTTATGTTGAAGGCTTGAAGCACAACCTATTGAGTGTTGGAAAGATGGTGGACAAGGGATATGATCTTTAGTTCAAAGATGGAAGATGCAGGATATATGGAAGTTCTGGAAATGTAATTGCCTCAGGTAAACAGACAAAAGGTAATATTTTTCACCTAAATGCTGCCAGTGAAAGTTGTTTAATTGCTCAAGTAGATGAAAGCTGGTTATGGCATAGAAGGCCGTGTCATGTGAATTTTGATAACATTGTCAAAATAATTTCCACTCAAGCAGTAAGAGATCTACCTAAGCTAGTGAAGCCTGCTAGCACAATTTGCAAAGAGTGTCAGATGGGAAAACAGACTAGTGTTTCTTTTTGGAGAAAACACCATCATTCAAATGGATTACTAGAGCTTGTGCATACTAATCTATGTGGTCCCTCTAGATTTAGAAGTCCCCATGGTGGAAGGTACTTTATGCTGCTCATTGATGATTATTCTAGAATGATATATATGGGTTGCTTTCTTAAGAGAAAAATGTGAAGCATTAGAAAAGTTCAAAAGTTTCAAAGCTATGGCAAAAAATGAGAAAGGTCTGAAAATCAAACGCTTAAAGTCAGACAGAGGTGGTGAGTTCACCTCTAGGGATTTTAATTCTTTTTGTGAAGAGAATGGAATCAGAAGATAGTTATCCGCTCCCTGAACCCCTCAACAAAATGATATTGCTAAGAGAAAGAACAAAACAATTCTAGATGCTACTAGAAAAATGATGATTGAAGGGAATGTGCCTCACATCTACTGGAGTGAAGCAGTAAACACTGTTGTGTACACTTTGAACCGGGTAAATGTACATTGTAATTCTGGCAAGACTCCTTTTGAACTATGGTTTGGTTATAAGCCTACTGTTAAATACTTCAAGATCTTTGGAAGCAAGTGTTACATCAAGAGAGATGATGATATAGGAAATTTTGATGCAAGAAGTGATGAAGGAATCTTTCTAGGCTACTCTACTAGAAGCAAGGCCTACCCGTGCTATAACAAAAGACTGAGAAAAATTGTTTAGAGTGCAAATGTCAAAGTTGATGAGGATTCTAGTAAATCATCCAGATATTATGGATATGATTCAGATGAAGACAATACAAACAAAGGGAAGAATGTTCAGACACAAAATCAACTTCAAATTGTGCCATATGTTCCAATAAGACAACTTCAATTTGTTCTGGTAAATCAAGATAGTCAGGAAGCAAAGACAAGTGCGAGTGCAGAGGAAAGAATAGAAGAATCATAAGTTTAGGAGAATCCTAAAACTCCAAGGTATGTAAAGCTAAATCATTCTGAAAATCAAATTATAGGAGATAAGAATAAAGGTATGCAAAATAGAAGAAAGATTGCAGAAGAGTATTGTCTGATTTCCAAGATTGACCCTAAAGATGTCAAAGAAGCTTGCAATGATGAACACTGGATGGAAGCTATGAAGGAAGAACTAATGCAGATTGAAAAGAATGATACATGGATACTTGTTCCTAGACCTAAAGATAAGAACATGATTGGTACTAAATGGGTCTTTTAGAATAAGCTGAATGAACAAGGTGAATGGTCTAGAATAAAGCAAGACTGGTATGTAAAGGGTATTCACAAATGGAAGGTATTGATTTTGAAGAAACCTTTGCCCCTATTGCCAGAATTGAAGCTGTAAGGTTATTTCTTGCTTATGCTACATATAAAAATTATAAAGTCTATCAAATGGATGTAAAGTCAGCTTTTCTGAATGGTGAGTTAGAAGAAGTATACATTGAACAGCCAGATGGATTTCAACTAACTGATAAGGAAGACATGGTTTTCCGATTAAATAAAGCTCTATATGGACTCAACCAAGCCCCAAGAGCCTGGTATGATAGATTAGACAAATACTTACTGAAGCTTGGATTCAATAAAGGTACTGCTGACATCAACTTATATTTCAAATTGGATCATGATAAATAATTAATTATTGAGGTCTTTGTTGATGACATTGTTTTTGGAGGAGATGACAATCTATGTATGAGGTTTGCTGATGAAATGAAGAGTGAATTTGAGATGAGTATGATTGGAGAGATGAATTTATTTCTAGGATTACAAGTTACTTAGTTAGACAAGGGGATCTTCATATCTTAGTCAAAATATGTGAGAGAAATACTGAAGAAGTTTGGCATGGATGACTCAGAACCTGTTGGTACTCCCATGGTAACTGGATGTAAGTTGACATAGAATGATGATTCTCCTAAAGAAAATAAAACAAGATATAGTTCAATGATTGGTGGATTTCTCTATTTAACTCAGACTAGACTAGACATTATGAATGATGTATGTATGGTTGCTAGATTCCAGGCTGATCCAAAAGAGTCTCATGTGACTGTTGTTAAGAGAATCTTTACGTATCTGAAAGGAACATTTGATTTTGGACTTTGGTATCCTAAGGATGATGATCTTACTTTGAATGCATATACTGATGCAAATTGGGTAGGAGATGTAGATGACAGGAAGAGTACAAGTGGTGGTTCCTTCTTCCTAGGGAAGAAGTTGGTGTCTTGGTTGAGCAAAAAGAAAAAATCCATTTCTCTATCTACTGCTGAGGCAAAATATATTGTTGCTACAAACAATTGTACTCAAGTGATGTGGATGAAACATATGCTAAAATATATCAGAGTAGTATATGATGAACCTATTTCCATATACTATGACAACTCAAGTGCAATTAACATATCAAATTATCCGGTGCTACACTCTAAGACCAAGCATAAATATCAATCAAGTTTCACTTCCCGAGGGAAAAAATGAGTGAGAAAGAAGTCAGACTAGAGTATGTGCCTACCAAAGAACAAATTGCAGAAATTTTCACCAAGCCGTTGCCAAAGGATACTTTTGAGTATCTCAGAGGTATTCTAGGGGTGATTAACCCTCCTGATATAAACTAAAGATTCATTTTCTTGCATCAATCCATGTGCTTCATAAATATTTCCTGGTCTAGATTGATGTTTACATGGCTGCTACTTAGGGGGAGTAGTCAGATGTGTAGATATGTGGTTCAGAGCTTGTATGTGGGAAGATAATGCTTATCTTTTCCATTGATGTCAAAGGGGGAGAATATTCATGTGAAAAACTACTGCTTATCTAGAATGAAGTCATGTGGGGAGAAGATCTTCTAGAAGACGTTAAGGAAGAAGAGTCAAAATTTAAGGAGTAAGTGTTGATTAAGAGTTGGGTTGATGGTGTTTTTCACATCATGTGTTTCCATCAATGCCAAAGGGGGAGATTGTTGGATGTTGTAGTTGTGCTATTGATATGTGGTTGTCATTGATGTCAACACTATTACAATTTGATGTATTGAAGGTTGTATATGTCGAGGATATTGAGAAAATTGTTAAAGAAAGTGTTACAGGTTCCCAGTGGAACTGTGAAGGTCATGAAGGTACCTTGTTCTGTATGTTGAAGGTCAACTACTATGGACTAAAGGGTTTATTTCTAAGAGTATCTAGTTCATCTACCAGAAGTATTAGAGGTCTGCGTGAAGATTTGTTCGAGTTATAAAGATCTCTATTCTGATAGTGTTTTTGTGGTCTCTGTTAGTGTTCTTGATTAAATTTGGTATAATTCTAGTAATTATAGTTGTTGCAGATGTTTATCTATTGTTTCTTTGTGTTCATGGATGTTTCTATATCGTGCTCTATCTTTCCTGGATGTCCACATTGATCAGTGTGCTCATGGTCGAAGATTTTTTCTTGATATGTTCGGGTTTTCATGTTCTTGGCCAACATGATAGTTGTAACGTGTTGTGGATCCTTGGAGATTAAAATTTGAATGTTTGGCATGCCCGAGGACTTTTTTTGGGTCTCATCATAATATTGGTCGATAGTGTTTGATCCACATTGAAAATTTATCTGTAAATTTGGGCGGACATTGAAAATATGTTCTATATCTTTGGCCAAATAGGTTGTTGATGTAATTCCATGTTGCGGATATATAAGAGCAGTTGTTCAAGCGAAGTTAGTGTGTGCATAAGAGCGAATGTATGCCAGAGAAAGTGCAGATGTTTGAATAATGTTTTAATCATTCGATTGCAAAGCAGAGTGAGAATAAATTTGAGCAAAGTGTGAAGAATGCTTTTCTATGCTTAACTAGAACTATAATCAGGCTTGTGTAGAAGTTATTTTCTCAGTTCATACTTTGTGGATCTAATCCATATTGTTGTGTATTTTTGGGAAATGAGCCCTCTTGTATTTGAGCAATGAGCTCTAGGCAGTGTGCTTGAATGCATGTCCATTCCCATTATTTTTCATTATACTTTTAACAGGGTATAATCTTGTGGACTAACATCCACCGTGGGTTTTTCCCTAACAGGGTTTCCATGTAAAAATATTGGTGTTCTCTGTGTTTCTAATGTGTTTATTGTTTATGGTTTATTTTTCATTCATCAGATCTTAGATTGAATTAAGTAAAGTTTGAAAATTTTAAATAATCTGAGACAACTGATTCACCCCCCCTCTTAATTGTTTGTCCTTGTTTTGCCAACATATACATATGGAGGGTAGACATGAATATGTTAACTTTAATAGTCTTGTTAATTTAGGTAAGGTAAGAATTAGTGGCTCTTAGCCATTATATAGTAGATAAATCTTTGGATACCTATCTCTCCCTTTTTTGAGCTAGAGTAAGGTTGAACATCCTTGTCAAATTCTCTTTCCTTGTAAGATCATAATAAAATTATGAACCCAAATCTTGTAACATGGAATATTTTCAACATTAACCAATTAGGTTCAACAAATAGGTTTCCTCAAGTTGGAACATGAGGCTGTGTTCTATTAACGTGATTTGGTTGTCATCAAATTTACTTTTAGTTAGAGTAGCTCATTTAAGAGAAGTCCAACTTAATGTATTACCATCAAGTATGTTTCGGCAATATAGGAAATGTCATATGTGGTGCATAATTAATCTAGTTGGTAATTTATTATCGAGTTTCAAAAAAATTGTGGTTGTGTATTATTTAGATGTGTAAAGTTTGTGGCATGTCATTTGGTATCAGAGCCAAGTTCCAACACTAGGAACTTTAGGGATGTGTTAATTAACATATTTTATTAAGGGTCCTATTGTATGCAAAGTCTTTATTAGTGAGTAAAGATTGATTTATTGATATTTTGGGATGAAGTTTGAAAATAGGATAGGCAAGTGATTTTATCCTTAGTCTTGCAATAAAAGGTCAAAAGTACTATGTTAATTATAACTTGTTTAAAAATACCTTGAGTTATATTATCTTATCCTTTGATTTTAAACTTCTTATATTCATAACAGGGTTGATTGTGATTATTATCTCCTTGACCATGTTAGGAGCAAGTTGTTTTTATAAGCAAGGAAAGTTCTTGAATCTCTTAAGTTTTATGAAAGGTTTATTTATAGGAGTTATTTAGAGAGTCCCTTTTGTTAACTCTAAATTTTTATTTCCAATGTCTCTCCTTATTTGGATTCATGGTTGAATATAGTTATAGGAATTCTTGAATTCATGTAATATTAATTAGAAAAATAATAAAATTATGAGGAAAAAAATGGATAATAAGAATTTGATTTTCATTTTAAGAATTATTAGTCTTATTTATGGGAAATTTTGTTCTTGAAGTAGTTAATAGAAGTTACTTATGTCTATAAATTTAAATTCATTGCTTCATAATGGAGATTAATTCTCATCAAATGTATAGATGAAGGCTTGTAGAGTCATTTTCTTGAGAAATTGTTTAATGATTGTTGTAGTAAAGAGGTTCATGTTATTTGAATGTTTTTCTTGGTTGTGCATTACAAATTTGTTACAATATAGTAAATACATTGTAACACATGGGATAATTGTTTTGCATTCTCTAGATATTTGATAGTGAAATTTGTCTGGCTGAGTTGTTAGTTTTAGACTAGTGTAACCTTTTCTTATAAATTGAAGGAAATGTGTGATAAAATGCTTGAAATTTAGAAATATTGATGTTGATTGTTTGAAAATGAGAAGTTTAGCTATGGATGAAACTCTTGTTTCCTTTGCTTGTTGATAGTGACTTGAAGTTTAAAAAGTTCAAAAGATTTGATGTTTTATGAAGCAAACTAGTATTGTTAATACAATAAAAATATTATTGTTATCAAATTTTCACCACAGCTCAATTTGACAGAGCTGGTTTATTCAAGATTCATTTTAAGGTGAAGAGTTTCAATTTACCTCTGCAGATGTTTAACCATTGCAAGTGTTTCATCTTATTGTGGAATATAGAAATGCAATGTGTTTGGTTGATTATTATCAATTGCAGCGTTAAGTATTGCATGAAATGAAAAAGGAAATGCTTTCATTCTGATATCCATTCATAGTGTTTCAAACATTGTTTTGCAAAAAGAAAAAATAAAAAATTGAACAAGTATTTCACAAATGTTGTAATTGTATTCATTGGATAATAAGAACCAAGTTTCCCACACAAGCCATGGGAGTAGCTGAGATGGTGTATCAAAAGGAGCATGCTACACTATTGAAGATTAAAGAAATATAAATCACATAAGAAGGAGCATAATAATAATTTCCTAATATCTTCAGCTGATTCTGGAATGGTGCCCCTTTCTTTGCTCCCGATCTCCTTCTAGACCTGCAAGAGATGTTGAAAGTTGTTAGAGCTTTGTCTATGAACATTCCTACATGAATTATCAACAATAATGTAGAATGTTTCTTATTGATACATTGAAACAATTGAGCAAGAGTAAGAAGTGTGACAAAATCTAGGGAGGAAACATCATAATAATAATATATTGTTTTAATCTAACATTGTTTGTTTCCATGTGTAGGTATAGGAAAAGTCATGTTGTTGATCTAGTTTGAATATCATAAAGCATGTGGTGTAAAATGGGCTCCTGCAAGGGTTGAGACCCAACATGCTTTCCCTCAACATCCCACAAAGGGGTTTTCAAAAAAAAAAAACAACTCAAAGATGCTCAAAGAAACATGTATCTGAAGGAGTGTATCAAGTGACATGAAGACCCAAGCAAGTGATCACCTAGGATAGTCAAGTCAAGTGCAATGAAATAAAAAAAATAGGTGATCCATTGCTCAAGTGAACTGCAATGAAGTGCATCATCACATAGTGTGATAGTGAACATGCATACATAATGCCCTGTTACAAATCATGCAATGATAACTAAAGAAAATGAAATGAAGAAGCTTCTAATCATCAATATTAGGTACTCTTTGTAATCAAGGGATTTCTTCAGATTATGAGAGTTAGCAATAAACAATAAATAATAAACGAAATCCAAAGATTTTACGAAACACAAAGGAAGTAAACCAAAGAACAATTATACCTGATTGTTGATACCTCCATGATTCCTTTTCGTAATACCTTCTTGCTTGCTAGAAAATGTTGCCCTCAGATTCGTCTTTCGAGCAATCTAGAAATGCCTAAGTCCTACAACAAGTCTTGAGGGATTTGATATGTCTAAATGCCTATGTCTAAAAGTCAATGTCTATGCCTATACTTAAAACAAATGCCAATATTGAAATACTACAATTGCCTATGACAATAAATGTGAAACTAAGTAAATGCCTATAATAATTACGCAAAATGTCAAAATGAGCGTGTTCTTCGAAAAATGAGAAGAAGATGGAATTTTATAGAAAAGGCCATTTCGAATGGACGGACGAGATAAATTATTGATGAGAACCTAAAATGAACGATCCAAATTAAACCTGAGAATCCCTAATTAGGGTTAGGGCAAAATCTTTAATCGAACAGTCAGAATAAAATTGGATCGACGGTGGAGAATAAATGAGACAAATTAATTAGAAAATAAAGATTTTCAAAAAATCAAGAAGATAAGATTCCCTGATTTGCCAGATTCAAAAAATCAAAGAGATAAGATTTGGACTGAAGATAAGATTTGGAAAATCAAGAATTTGCCTGATTGCTTGATTTTTGGAAGATTAATTACTAATTCGAATTAAAATAATTCAAATTATGGATTTTGAGAGATAATAAATAATCTTTTTCAGATTATTTATCAAAAAGGACTGACAGTTAGAATTGACATGACATTTTAAATAATTTAATTTATTTAAAATGAGAAGAATATGAAATTGGCAATTAAATAATTAAATTTTAATTATTTAATTTAGGAGATAAGACCAATTAATTAAATTAATTAATTTATTTAATTAAGACAATCAGTGACGTATTAAATAAATAAATGAAATTCATTTATTTAATAATCAATAAGAATTAAATGTAGAAGAGGGAATTAAATAAATTAAAGAAAGACTTAGACAGTTAATGACGTATTTAATAAATAAATAAAATTTATTTATTTAATAATCATGAAGAATAATGACATGAATTAATTAAATAATTATGAATTATTTAATCAATAGTCGAATGTGGACCAAGGACATAATTAAATGTCTTAATTATGCTAGGATGAAAGTGGTAAAAATGAAGCTTGCAGGCCTAGGTCATTTTTAGGTGTCTACATTTTTCCCCTCTTTGTCATAATGTCGCTTGTCGCATTGTGACAAAGAAAATAAGTCAAAAAATGCCCCAATGCAAAATAAGATGAGGAAGAATGACGAGGAGGGTATCGGTATGCCCCCTCGAGAGGACAGACAGGTTCAAGAACATGGGTGTGCTCTCGAAATGGATGAGAAGACTAGAATATGAAGAGACAAAGAAATGTTAGTGCAAAAGATATGGATGATGATATGGATGCAATGCTTATATGAGATGGGCGAGAGAAGATGACATGACTAAAGGAGATGCATGTAAGTTCCTAGACCAAATCCTTCAAAACTTTACTGTAGGACTTTTTAATATTTATTGCTCTTAATCATCATTGGGCGGTAAAAATGACATGAATGGACAACAAACACCATGATATGACGTAGACCAAGGTGTGCAAGGTCATCCATTACATTACGTAAGACAAACAGTCACAGACAAGGATGATCATGACTCATACCAAGAGCATGATTGCCCCAATCTTATTGTCATAATCAACCTCAACCAGAAAAAGACAAGGATAGATCATGAAACGTCGCTGCTTCTCTAAATCCTGTTTCTAGGACATCCTTGAGAAACTAGTGACATGATTGCCAAAATACAAAAATAAATTCCCTATCATGATATGTCGTTGCTTTTCAAAATCCCAGGATCAGGACCTCGCTGAGAAGCTAGTAGTCATGCGTGTCAATTGTCATGCTACGTCGCTGCTTCTCTAAATCCTGCTTAGTGGGATCTCGCTGAAAAACTAATAACATGATAAAAGATCAAAAGACAATTGTCAAGTGTTTGCCAAGTGCGTCTGGATATCCACTGTTCTGATGTCAAGATGCCATGTTTGATAATGTTGAGATGTCCGAATGTTTAAAGTTTTGATGACCTTGAAAAATGTCGAGACTTGGTGAATTCAGGAAGGACACATCCTGAATAATGCCGATGTCGAGAGGATTTGATCCCTAATGGTCGTAAGGCGTCCCTCGAAATAATGACGATGCCTAGGAAGGACACATCCTAAGGCATAAATGACAGAGTTGGTTCTTCAGAAGGACTCATCTGAAGAATACTGATGTCAGGAAGAGTGATCTTTAATTGTCAAGAAGATCGCTCAAAATGTCAAAAGGACGATGACGATGCCTAGGAAGGACACATCCTAAGGCGTAAATGACAACGGTTATCGTTCAGAAGGATTCATTTGAAGACTAACCGAAATTTGACAGTTTGACTGGTTTCTGATGATTTGACTTGCTCTGACCGAGTTTGACTTGTGTTTGACTATATGCCAATATTGCCTTGATGATATGAGTGATGTGTTGATGAGATAGCCATGTTTGAACAAATGATTGTTTTACTTTGTTTCAGGAGTTTTCCCGTGCAGAAAAATAATTGAAGACTTTTGACGTGTGTGCCAATGTAGTGCCATGAACCCTAATGGACTGACCTAGTGCGGCCTCGGGGGCTCATCGATAGATGGCCTTTCCTACGTCATACACTCAGAGACCTCGTAGTTAGACACGACCAATGACTTTGTCTTGATGAACGAAGATTGCATCATGATTTTATTTTGACAAACCTAAAAGGACTGACCTAATGTCTCGGGGACTCAAGTATGAGTCTTGCCTACGTAGCAAATGCGCAGAGACAACGTAGTTTGGACAAATGATAAAGACTGATTGATATGACTGACTTTGACAAGAGATGACACTGTGTTTGCGCTTTTCGAGCAGTCTGATGTTTTTGTTTGAGGTTTTTTTTAGGACGTTTTATGATTTTTAGGTCTATTTTTCAGGACATTGTATGATTTTTTTTGGTCTTTGTTCAGGACATTTTGCGATGTTTTTGTCTTTTTTCAGGACCTTTTATGATGTTTTTGTCTTTTTTTAGGACTTTTTATGATTTTTTTGTCTTTTTTCAGGACTTTTTTATGATGTTTTTGTCTTTCTTCAGGACTTTTTATGATGTTTTTGTCTTTCTTCAGGAAATTTTATGATGTTTTTGTCTTTCTTCAGGACATTTTATGATGTTTTTGTCTTTTTTCAGGACTTTTTGTGATACTTTTATCTTTTTCAGGACATTTTATGATGTTTTTGTCTTTTGACGTTTAAGAGGATCGTGACAAATGCATATGACTGATGCCTACACATGAGAATCTAAGGAAAAACATGATTGTGCCCCTAGTCAAGATGAATACCAATTGACAGGTGATGACAACGTTGTTTGACGTGGGAAAGACGCATCCCGAAACAATGTGAGGACAACGACGATAATGTGACGAACGTATCGAGGTCTATAGCCAGGCCAGGAACACAAACAAGTAAAATTTTGGATAATGTGCTTGTATGAATTGGACTCATTGCATTTGGAATGACTTGGTTAAGGCTAGATGGGATGATGGAGTTTCCTTAGACCGTTTGACAAGGGAAAGCCAAGATAGGTGACAAGCATAAAAGGACAAAAGGTGGCCTTGGTAAATGACGGGAGACATGAGACTAAGGGAATGCCATATGGTTTTCAAAGACTATGTCATATAAGGACAATAAGACTATGACAGTCAATGACATGATGTTTCATGAATCGTGTATGACCGAAGGATAGACATGTCAAGAGTTTTCCCAAAGCATGATTTATGTGTGCCAGTTTTATGTCAAGACCAAGGTAGGTGGGAAAATGGACGGAAATGATAGGGCTTAGATGGATGTCAATGTCATGAGGAAGGCATGGGAAATGAGACGACTTGCCCCCAAGTGTAAGAGTCCACATAGACGATTTATTTTACACATGACCTGTTGCCGTTTTCATCATGGTACTTATCTAGGGCTGTTTGCTAGGTTTTCACCATTGGATGAAATTTTTCTTTACTATTTTCTTGAATTTTTGATTTTTGGTGTCACCAAGACGCTTTGCCAGGTTTTCATCGGGTGACGATTTTTTAATTTTTTAATTTTTTTGTATTTCTGATATGTGGATAGCCTGGATGCTTTAGATAACCACTGACTGTTCTGAATCCACTGATAGTGCCGATGTAGAGACTGGTGCCATGATATGCCAATAATGACCTTGCTGAAGGAGTTGTCTTATCAGGATTGTAGCACTTGTATACAACTGATCGATGCCATTGTGATCCTTTCTGATACTAGAGTTGGCCTTATCAAAATACGCACATCGCAATAGAGTGCCATGAGAGTCCTTGTGATAAAGAGTTGTTGCCATGATGTGACGGATTTGTGACGTAGGATTTTTGGACTTTAGGTGAGATGTAGGATTATGAAAAATGATGGTAGACATGGAAAAGTTGTTTGGACGTTTGGATGAATGACTTTTTATTTTCCAAACTTGGGATGGTGGATGACGGATTTTGGAGGAATGGTGTTTGGAACCAACACTTTTATATGCCTTGATTGATGACCATTTTGAAGGAGGTGGACATGTGTTATATGTGGGAGTCCTCTTGTCTTGTGGCTCCACATTGTGATTGACTTTTGTATTTGACTTGATGTCTTTGTTTGATCCATCTTTCTTTGGGATCCATTTTAATTTCATTTGTCCACTTGTCCTTTTCTTTGATTCAATGGCCTTTGACATTTGATTTTGATCTTTTGACTTGTAAGGCTTTTGTTTTTGTTGGTCCCAAAGGGGAGGTTGATTCATGATAGAATGACGGTTCATGGTGTGGGTGGAGGGGGTGTTGGCAGCAATCTTATGACAAGGATTTCTTATGGACTCCATTTTGACGTTTGTATCTGATAAGGTTGCCCCCAGTATCGAGGAGGTACCACTGACATCATTTGATTTGTTGTCTAAGGAATAACCAACACCTTGATGTCTGTAATTTGCCTGAAGTTGTATTGGTTCTAGAATGCCTTGCTCGTGTATGCCTAGTCCTTTGCCTTGATATTGCATGCTTTGACATATTCTATTTGCGATGGGGTATTTATTGTTTTGAAAGAAAGATACTAACCCATCATGATGTCTATGGACACTATCACTTGTAATATTTTCATCTGCGAGAAAGCCTACTCTGACAAAGATAGATGACCCTAGTTGATAACGTGTCTTAGCTTCATTGTTATGTTGGACATATTCCTGACTGATATCTTTGGTTTGATCATGTGACATGTCAAGTTCAGATGATTTTGTTGGTGCTTCCAAGACAATGTCGAAGCCATCATTATTTTTAGTGTCATAGAGTCCAATGATTTTAGCTATAACTTGATCATATGCAAGCATGTCCCTCGTGGAAGATTCTTGTTCTAGAGGAATATCATCTATGTGTCCCATGGAGGCAAGTGTCTCATCGTGGGAAGTGTCAATAGTAGAGGCTTGTATAGGGTCAGCAAGTGTTTGATCATGAATGGCGTAAAGGTCAAGGAATGGATCGTTTTGGACTTCTTTGTCAATGGTAGGGTCTTGGTCAAAGATGGGGTTGTCATGGATTTGGACTTCTTGGTCAATGATGGGGTCTTGGTCAAAGATGGGGTTTTCGTAGATGATACAATCGAAAATAAGGTCATGGGATGGACAACCTTGTTCTTGACATGAGGGTGACATTATAAGGTCATGCTTTGGGCTTTTATTTTGACATGTATCCTCAAGTTTATTAAATGGGATTTGACTTTGGACTATGATAGAATTTTCATGACTAGATGTGGCTTGTGAGGGGATGACTTGAAAAGGATTAATGAATGATGGACTAGGATAGGATGTGGGGACTTGGACTAGACTAGTATGTGGAGGACTAGAATATGACATGGGTACTTGCATTGGAATAGTATGTGAAGGACAAGGGTATGACGTGGAGACTTGGACCGGATATGACATGGAGTCTTCGACTGGATTAACTATTGAAGGACAAGGATATGACATGGAGACTTCGACTGGATTGGTGTAAGATTGATTGAAATAGGACATGGAGACTTGGACCGGATCGGTAATGTATGATGTGGGGACTTGACATGAGTTGGTAGATGGTTGATAAGGGATGCAGACTTGGACGTGATTAATAGGTGAAGAGTCAGAATATGACATGGAGGTTTGGAATGGACTATTGGACAGTTGGCTTCCCTTGTCAAGGTTAGGATAAGGGTGATAAGTGGATGTTTGTTGTGAATTAATAGCAGGATTTGTGTCAAATGACTGTTGATTGTGAGGGTAGACAGATGGTGGCAAAGTATTTATGTCAAAGCCTTGTGGTAACTTAGCCCCTAAGTCCAAAAGCATGGCTAGATACCTTTGAGGGTCACGTAAGATATATTTTTTTACAAAGGAGACTATATCAGGATTTTGCGCTGCAGCTTCTATGTCTTTGAAATATACTCGTCCATTTTGGTCTCTTTGTATGAATGGTTCAAAAATGTTTTTTGATGAAGATTGCATGTTCATGTTGTGAAATGGATAAAAAAAGGTCCAATGTTTTGACTTGGTTGTTTCTAGATGTTTGACCGTTGTTTGGTTTGTTTCAGTATCCAAAAAACACTTGCAAGCACGATATTTTGACTGTAAGCAAGCACACATGAGACAAGTACAATCCTAAAACACCAAAAGGCAAGGGTTTGTATACTTGGTATAGCCCACCGATATACCTTGGATTGGTGATAAACACCTTTCCTTCTCAAGAGCGGATAACTTAGAATTTTGGTGGCATTGGCTCCCCTCCACGGCTCATTAACGTCATTCGAGCACACCAAATTCAAATTCTTTGGGTAGTGACATCCCAAGAATTGCTATCTCTACTCAAAGGGATCAGTAGTGAGTGTCTTGGGGCATGATACTGTACCCTGCACTATACCAAACAACGGCCAAAGAACGCTTGGACACTAAGACAAGAGGTTTTTAATTCGGGCATTCCGTTCGTGGGGCATGATCCATGCGGCGAGAGTCCCCTTTCGGATCCATCTCGTCGGAACCACACTCGTGATTCTTGGGCTTTCCCTAAGAACCCACTTTTATATACCGGCTGGAAGTCCCTCGGTGTCAGGGTGCTACCAGTCTGAGTCGTCCTGGGGTGAGTACTTTTTTCCACCAGAACAGGCCCAAGTTCTAGAGTTAGTAACTGTTTCTCTTACACCCAGGATCATACGAATGCGCAAGGGGAGAGGATACTCCGATATACCAAATCGTGAAGGGTAAAAACAAATAAAAACGGGTCTGGTTTTCTGATCACCGAGTTTTCACAAGGTGAGAGCATACTCGCCTACCGTTTTGCAAACACATTCAAACATGATCAAATAGAGGTTCGTTTTAATTGCACCAAAATAAAATGTGTGTTACACTACTAAAAATGCAAGCACATTGTTTTAATGTTTCGTCTTTGACAATCGAACCTACAAGACAATCCGTTAGTAGTTTTAGTGTTTGTCTTCAACCCACAAAAAACTCCAATGCCACATGCTGCCAACAAAGATTAGTAATAAAAATAAAAAAGATAAGATTGAATGACAACAGCAAATTAAAACAGCGATAACTTGCTCAAAACTTAACAAAAATTTAAAGCATAGATATTGACGGAAAGCTAAATGATAGACCTTCAAAACCCAGAAAACGTTTTCCACAATTCTGCACAAAAAAAACGTTATAGACAAAAGAAAACACAGGTTTTAAAAATGAAATTAAAAAAAATAGTGATCACTAAAATAGCCATAACTTTCTCAAATATTAACAAAATTTAAAAATGTTTGATGTTCTAGAAAGCTAAGACCGAGATCTACAAAACCCAGAAAACGTTTGAAAATATTTTATTCGCCTATTTTTCTGTGCTCAAATAAAGGTGACGGGATTTCGTATGATGTCTTGGCTGTAACCTACAAAACAGTGAAAAAAAACAACAAAAACACACAAATTTCTCTACAAAATGTTGGGTTCACCAATGTAACTGAGGATTTATTTTAAGGATTGGTTAAATGAATGAAAATCATTAATGACAATAAACTCAAAGTTCTATAGAGCACAAATGAAATTGAAAACAAAACAATTATACTTGTAATTTGCAATTCTCATGATTACCTCCATAGCACCTTCTTACTTGCTGGATGATGTTGCCCTCAGATTCGTTGTGCAAGCAATCTGCAAATGTCTAAGACCTACAACAAGCTTTGAAGGATTTGATATGTCTAAATTCCTATGTCTAAAAGCTTATGTCAAAAGTGATTAAATGACTATATTAAATACTAAAATTGCCTATGACAATAAATGTGAAACTAAGTAAATGCCTATAATAATTACGAAACACAAAGGAAGTAAACGAAAGAACAATTATACCTGATTGTTGATACCTCCATGATTCCCTTTCGTAATACCTTCTTGCTTGCTGGAAAATGTTGCCCTCAAATTCGTCTTTCGAGCAATCTAGAAATGCCTAAGTCCTACAACAAGTCTTGAAGGATTTGATATGTTTAAATGCCTATGTCTAAAAGTCAATGTCTATGCCTATGCTTAAAACAAATGCCAATATTGAAATACTACAATTGCCTATGACAATAAATGTGAAACTAAGTAAATGCCTATAATAATTACGCAAAATGTCAAAATGAGCGTGTTCTTCGAAAAATGAGAAGAAGATGGCATTTTATAGAAAAGGCCATTTCAAATGGACGGACGAGATAAATTATTGATGAGAACCTAAAATGAACGATCCAGATTAACCCTGAGAATCCCTAATTAGGGTTAGGGAAAAATCTTTAATCGAACGGTCAGAATAAAATCGGATCGATGGTGGAGAATAAATGAGACAAATTAATTAGAAAATAAAGATTTTCGAAAAATCAAGAAGATAAGATTGTCTGATTCGCCAGATTCGAAAAATCAAAGAGATAAAATTTGGAAAATCAAGAATCTGCCCGATTGCTTGATTTTTGGAAGATTAATTACTAATTCGAATTAAAATAATTCAAATTATGGATTTTGAGAGATAATAAATAATCTTTTTTAGATTATTTATCAAAAAGGACTGATAGTTAGAATTGACATGACATTTTAAATAATTTAATTTATTTAAAATGAGAAGAATATGAAATTGGCAATTAAATAATTAAATTTTAATTATTTAATTTAGGAGATAAAACCAATTAATTAAATTAATCAATTTATTTAATTAAGACAATCAGTGACGTATCAAATAAATAAATGAAATTCATTTATTTAATAATCAGGGCATGTGCAGGATCATGGTATGCCAAAAAGTGGCAATGGAGAAAAAAATACGTGTTTCTACGACTCAAAAACGCGAAAAAGTTGAGTTGACTTTATGGGGCTCGGGTGACTACCGAGGTAAAGCAAATACCTAGATTTAAAAATCGGATATCTAATTTTTTAAACATATATATATTATGGGCCGAATGAAACCAACCAAAACTCATTTTGTTTCAGCTTAACCGCGGCGGGTGCACAGTGGAAAGCGCAAATCAGATATCCGATTTCAAATCCATCTACAACAGGTAAGATTCTTGATTTTTTATTTGCTCTAATCAAATTTTCAATTAGATTTGTTTAATTTTAGTTGATTTTTTTCAAAATAGGGTTTTTTGATAGATATTTTATGAAAAATTTGAGTTTAGCATGGATTTTGATGAAAATTGAATGTTTGCAATGGATTTTCACTTAAAAATAATGTTTTTTATGTATTTGGATTAAAAATTAGAGAATTTTATAAATTTTTGTTAAAAACTAGGGTTTTTGTTGGATTTTTTTTAAAAACTAGGGTATCTAGAATAATTGGATAAAGACCTACAATGAATTCAACAATTCTTAAGCATTGAACCTTTGGATGGAGAAGCAATCCCTCTTTTGGATAGCATTGGGAAGTTGGTAAATGATTAGGAAGGGATAGAAGTGTTACGTAGCCTAGCTAATATAGTAGATTCTAATATTCCTTTGGTAGCTAGTTTCACGAAATTTTTGACTAATGCTCAAAATCCTTTTGGAAAATAAGTTTCCTCTCCCACAATAATGCCTTCTATTCCCAACTTTACACCTCCAATCATAGCATCAATGATGGAATATAACAATGGTTTAAACTCAAGCTTAGGAATTTCTAGTGGAAATTATAATAGTTTTGTCCCTTCACCTATAACACCTCCATATTCATCACCCCTCCTAAACATGTAATATAATATCCCACCATTCCTCCATACTAGTTCACCATACTTGAAAAACTCTTACAACATGTGGCCCAATGATTTTGTGATAAATCAACTTTTTTATTTAAAGCATGACATTATTACAACAACAAATTTCAAACTTAAACCAAAATCAAACCAATAGTAAACATCCAAAATACCTTACACATAGTTCATTAATGTTCACTATTTTAAATACACCTATACTATAAAACATTGAAATACCTCGCTTTGGAAAGTACAATGGTAAAAAATATCCTAATAACCATTTGTTAGTTTTTACTAGCTTGTGTAGAGACTTTATTTTTGAAGATTCACTCATAGTGAAACTCTTTTCTAGATCATTGAAAGATATGGCCTTGGATTGGTTTTGTTCATTTTCAAACAATCAATTACCTCCTTTACACAACTCATTAATGATTTCCTCCAACACTTTCAAGTGAACATCAGTCCTCAAGTTACATTAACAAATTTAGTTCATTGTAATCAAGGACCTAAAGAGAAAATAAAAAACTTTATGAAATGATACTAATCCCTTTATTTGAAATTCTTCTATAGTCTTCAAGATGTTGACATTCAAAGGGTGTTTATAGGTAACTTACAACCTAATATTCAAGATAAGAAATTGCTAATGAAATATCCATCCTTAACACGTTTTTGTATAACCCTTCATGATTATCGAATATCGATTAGTTGGTATGAAGGTACCCCTTCATAGGCTCCTATTGGTCAATCATATAAATCATGCCTCAAAACAACTATCAATCATTTAAAAAGAAAAAGAAAATATTCATTACTTGATAAACATTCATGTCAAACTGCTCATAATATTGAGACAGAAGTAACTACTGTAAACATAACTCTAGATATATTCTAAAGGCCATGAGATAGGAAATTTTCATAGTTGTTTGATTCTCTCCATGTGATCATGTTGCAATTGTTAAACAAGAATATGATTCAACTTCCTCCAATTAGTCATATTCAAACAATTAAACCTTTACCACCAAACTTTAATGCAAAAACATTTTTTCAATATCATCGTACACCTCGACATGATATGGAAAGATGTAAGCATATTTATAACCAAGTGAAAGACCTCATTCTAATCAAATCCAGTTGGATGACCTATTAATGACAAAGGAAATAAATTGGTTTTTTCACCTAATGAATACTTACAAATATTTACAAGCCCATTGCCAATTCATTCAACAAACTTTGTTCAATACAATGATAATGAAGAAGATGATAATGATTTTTCCATCTTTATAAACATTATTAATATTCAAAATCATAAAGGAAAAACCAATATTTTGTTTGAAATTTCTTTTACATATATTGATTCTTCTATAACTACACTCGATGGTCTTCTTTATATCAAGTTTGTAGAAACCCGAAAAGGGAATACTCATTGATCCCATGTACATAGTGAATATGATAAAAAAGAGTTATTGTATGTACATGAACTTTATGCAGATGATTATGAACAATCAAAAGCATGATTAAAAGCTCATGATGGTTATGGCTTCCCTATAATTGGTTTGATAACTCTCCCAGTAAAGGTTGGACCTAAATAGTTGGGTGGTTTTGATAGATTTTTATGAAAAATTTGAGTTTAGCATGGATTTTGATAAAATTTGAATGTTTGCAATGGATTTTGACTTAAAAATAGTGTTTTTATGTATTTGGATTAAAAATTAGAAAATTTTATAGATTTTGTTAAAAACTAGGTATTTTTATAATATTTTCATTTATATTGTCTAATTTTAATTAGATTGATTTGTTTTATATTGAATCGGCATTATGGTCTGACAATGAAAATGCACCAATTCCACCACCTCCACCACCTCCACCTCCTCCACCTCCACCACCACCTCCTCCACCACCTCCACAACCATCAATTCAAGAATTAATTTCTAAAAAATTGCAACAATTAAGGGGCATTTCTTAAGTTTATACGAGATTCCCTCGATTATCTTCAATGTCAAACACAATGAATGAAATAATTAAAAATATAGAAACCCTCTCCTCACAACATAATGCCTTTCATTCGTGGTGAGAAGACATGAGAGAATATTATGCATGTGGATTTCCCTATGATGATGTGAAAGATCTTGGAATAACCAAAGCCCAAATAGCCTCTTTATTTGTTAACCCCGCACTGGTTTGCCAGTTAATGTTAATAAAAAAAACTTTCTATAAAATGGTACACTCATAGACATTGTAGAAAACTTTTGGGATCGTTGGTGTATGGTTTTTTTGAAACCATCGAACAACAATTTGGATGTACCATTTTACTTTATAAAAAAATTATATGTTGAGTTTGTGTTAGGGCTTCATGTCAATTACTTTGACATTAGACCCTTCCAGGGCGTTGGTGGAGGTATGCCCCAGGATAGAGCAGGGGCAGTTAGAGTAATACCCCACCCACATGTTCCCCTCCCTCGCCTTCCTCTGCCACCTCCAGTATACCATCCAGATATTATGCAGGATGCGGCCACCAGACTATCCATGCTATTCACTCTTTGAGTGGTCTTTTGGTTTCGCATGCTTCTGTAGTAGCTCACCACATTCTAGTGATGTTGGTGATGGCTCGAGTGTTGCTGCATCATCCTCGTCAGGTCCACATATTTGTGTACCACATACTTGCTCCATGTGCTGCCAACATGCTTGGTCCCCTCTTTGTAGAGCCTCACAGCATCCCCTAGACACTCCGAAGGATTATGACTTCCCAATGCATGTGACATTATAGGACAGGACGCAGTGGGGAGTGAGCACACCAGACAAGTAGTCCCTCTCCTGCTAGAGAGGGGGACATTGGAATAGTGACACACGTAAAATTTAAGTTGTGAATTTATAACTTGCATTTGTTTTTAAATGAATATTAATAAGAGATATTATAATGTACTAATATTTATTTACATGGTCTATTTAACAGTTGATGTCCGAGGAGGAGCTGAAAAATGTGACAGATAGCACCCTAAGGGCCATTTCATTTGGCCTGGACACGCACATAGTATATATTTTTGCACTCACTCATTTACATTTATTTATTGTATACTTTCTTGTCCTTTGAATTGTCATTAAAATGAAATTATATAATAACTTATATGTTTATCTTATTTTCCTCTTGTAGGAAATACTCCTTCTCATGAAATGAAAACCTTGTCCATTATGGAAGTGTAATGTTGGATAAGGGCAAGGTAATTTGAACTCTAAAATTTGATTGAATTAAGAATTTTAAGATCTTATATTGATTATACATACATTGACATAGATTGCAGTTTCTATATGTACTGTCATTTTATGTGTAGGAATTATGAGCTATACATCCTTGCTGGGACAAGGCACACAACACCAAGTAGTACTGATTGGAACACTTGAAGTGAGGTGTTGAAGTAACTCAAGGAGGAGGTGTCAAACACCTAAAGGAGATATAAAGAAAAGATCAACCTAAAGAAGTATGTGTGTTCATTTTATTTTGTGTTTGGTATTTATATGTTCCTATTACTGACAATTGTATGCTAACTTGGATCACTTTTATGTTTTTGTTCACCTATATAGATTGAAATTACAAAAGATGGTTTGGTCGGTTCTTTGAGAGAGGCATATTCTAGAACTCCTGACCCTTTGAAGAGACGAATATTTCAGGTAATCAAGATTACAATTTTAGAGTTCAATTATAATTTAATGTATATTGATTTTGATGTTAATTATTCGATTTTAAATTATATAGTATAAGTAATCTCAATTGTGGTTTGACTTTTCTTGTGCAGCTACCTTCAGAGGCAAATAAGTGCTTCAAAGAGGCTGGGGCTCCATTTGATGATCCACCAGTTTAGGAATGAGATAGACATTTTGGCATGTAAATATTGAATAGATACCTAGATGGCATATTCCACATATTGTAAAATTTTGTTTGAGTTGGCTTGATGCCATTTTTGTATACGGACATACACTTGATTATTGGATAATTTCATATATAGAAGTTGACAATCAAAATTTAATTGCCTCCTCATGTGCATAATTAAACTCTTTGAAATTTTAATCAAGTGAGCAATGGTTAAATATCTTGATGTACAATAGCATAAAAAGAATGGTTATATTATGTAGTTTATTCATATTGCTGGATTACATTGCATTGCAATATTCTCAAAATCAAAGCATTACTCCTCACATTGCATAAGTAACAACTAGATAAGCCGATATAGATGAAAAAAAAAATTTCACCATAATATAGTTTTTACAAAGTCAACATAATAAATTATGCAATTACTTCACAAGCATATAACCAATAGCTAATTAAAAAATTTATTCATATTATTGATTACATTGCATTACACATCTTTCAAACTCAAACCATTGCTTCCACATTGCATAAACATCCACCTTAAGCACCTATCCTTGATGTACCGCTTTAGCTCACCAAATAAATGCTAGGCACCCAATTTCTTAGTCTTGTCGTAATTTAGGTGTGCCTATTCTCATCCAATGCCACTAAAACATCATTTTAGGATCCTCCTGCAGCACCATTTCTTGCCCTCGCCGGCCATCAGCTTCATGAGGACCCGCTTAGGCACACTCTTCAAAAGCCTCATGTCGCTAACTCACATTCCAATTAGGTACATGTTTTGGCTGATGCTCTATAAAAGAACTCTCCTTCTGCCACTTAACGTTGATAAAGCATAGACCTAGGCTAACACATACCTAGACTTTCAAATTAAATTAATTAACCCATGCAAAAACAAAATCACAAGAACTCAAGAGCACACAAATTAGTCACTCACTATCAGGTTGAACAAGAGGAGCAAGTAAACAAACATAATTTGCAATCTTTCCTTTATTTATTTCATTACCCTAGTTACTACTTTCAAATTTGACTAAAACATTATTCAAAATGCAGCGTATATGGTATAGTACAATGTGGCATGAAAATGAAACTTTGCTTCATACAATATAATAATCTACTTCAATTGGAGTCTAGTATAAAATATATTAAAGGAGGACTATATCTAATAAGAACAAGATAGAGATTACAATTTGATGAATCACTTGTAACCAAACTCGCGAGCACAAGGGAGGATTCTTTCCAAAAAAACATTAAAATGTTCTATAATATCATGAAAAAAGTAAAGCATCAGGAAGTCAAGGATCTTATTATATTGCATAGTAACAAGGCTCTTCTTATATTGATCTTATAATTATTGTAAGCATAAGGCTTCAAGGATCTTATTATATTGCATGGTAACAAGGCTCTTCATTCTTCTGTGGAGAGACATCATCTACATTTGCAATGGAGGCTTGATGCTTAGGTCTATCTGAACAATGTTTGGAAAAGTGACCAAACTTATCACACCTAAAGCATTGACTTTTTTCAATTCACAATGAAGGTTTGGACAATGAAGTTCTTTTATTTGGGTTGCAGATCAAACAAACTGAAAAAAGAGACAAGGGGTCAGAAGTTCTAATCTACTTCCTAAGAATTCAAGGGACGGTATTGACTTGGTGAAACGAAACCAAACTTTGTTTCGCCATGCAGGAATCGAGCCAACTACGCAAAGCCATTGCAATCTTTAAGGAATTAAAGTTGCAAAGTGGTGCAACT
>VDFB02000015.1:40841033-40945089 GCA_007258455.2 Sequoia sempervirens
ATGAATTAATTAAATAATTATGAATTATTTAATCAATAGTCGAATGTGGACCAAGGACATAATTAAATGTCTTAATTATGCTAGGACGAAAGTGGTAAAAATGAAGCTTGCAGGCCTAGGTCATTTTTAGGTGTCTACACTCTTATATTTCAAAATATTCTATACAGTGATAACTTTCACATCATCATGTTGTTTCATGGAGGTGATTTGCAAAATGTAATCATATTTCAGTATTATGGTGCATTGCTGCATAATTTGTGATCTCATGAAACATAAAACTGAAGAGGAAAAGGTGAGAATGTGTATGTTTTTTGAAACATTCAAATGCATTGAAATCATGACAAGTGGCTGCAAATGAACCACATAAAACATTGTTGAAGTTAGTTAAATTTGTTGCATCACATTGAATCATTGTATAAAGCTAAGGGAGTGTCTTCAGAATGTCATTTTTTTGCTCAAAATGTAGCTCAAGACAACATTGTTAATGCAGAAATCTGCAAAATAAAATGTGTGTTGTTTCAGTAATTTCAATGCTTTAGGCTGAAGGGAGATAATAATACATTGTTTCATTTAAATGAGAAGCTGAAGGTGCATTTTTTCTTAAGCATTCAAGTGCATCAAATGAGTGAAAAAAGGCAACAAAAGTGACCTACAATAACACTTCAGTGGCCGAAAGCAAATGATTACATGACAAGAAATAAAGCATGTCAATATATAGTATATTTGAAAGTAAAATTTGTATGTTGCATGATGTCATTTGGTTCTTTCAAAACAAAAGATTATGCTACAACAAGCCAAGTGTCAAGCCATGGTTTCAAATGAGTGCAAGAGAAATGGTGTTAACTCAGGTTTGGAATAAACCTATATGAGTTTACATAGTGTTTTTTTTTTATAAAATGCAGAAATGGGAGTTTTAATTCAAATTCAAACAATGAAGGAAACCCTGGTTATCATTCTCATACCCACATCCTGGAGAGGAATTTTTTTTTTCTTTCATGAGTCGCAATACCCATTTAGGGTTTCAAAGTCAAAAATGTAAATACAAAGGAGAAATAACAAGGGCTCGAGCCCTAATAACACAAAAAATCCTTCAAAATGATGGAATAAAGAGCTACAGGTCCACGACCATGAAGGGTTTTGGAAACCCATGGAATGAAAAGCAATAACACAGAAACGTCTTCATTTTTAAATATGTTTCATTTTCACAATATAGGCCAAGACCTAGTTTCATTCAACAAAAGGAAGGAGAGTATACAGTGAGGCCACAACCTATACAATGGCCTCAACATTTTTTCTTCATAATGTTCAAAATTTTGGCAAGGAGAAGCTTAATAAAGCTTGTATTGAAATGCATATACAGTGGAAAGGAAAAAATAGAAGCTTACCTTTGTATACCTATGAAGAAACACATACCTATTCCCAAGGGCATCACCAGTAGCTTCAACAAAGTCTCCAATGGCAACCAAGAAAAGGGCAAGGAATGTCGACACAACAGAGACACAAAGAATACATCAAAATGTAATGGCATCCGTGGCCAAAAGCCCTTATTTCTTATTGAATAAAGCCAAGGAATGAACAAAAACACATTCAAAGACTTATCACTGAATGTAGAGGATCGAATGCATCAAAAAATCGAAGGAGAAGAGCTCAAATGGTGGCTTCAAAGCCAAATCTTAATTTCCCATGGCAGTGTGCAGGCAGAGCCCCATCTTTCCTCAAAAGGGTCGATGAAATGATGGTGAAAAAATGTGCTTTGGGTCAATTTTGTGTTAGGGATTTTTCCCTATGCCTTGGACAATGTGATTTTAATCACATCTTTTTTCATTTTTTCAATGCCTTGCTAATTCTTCATGTGCCTAGGCCAAAATCCTTAGACTTTGGCTTTTATTTTTCTTTGATTTTTATAGAAAATCAAAAGCAAAATTGTGTACATTGATCCTTCATTAGGATTCCCCCCTCTTTCACGCCTTAGAAAATTTTCATGCAATCTACCTTAGAGGGTCAAAATAGTGACTTTAGGTTTTCATTTTTTCCTGTCCTATAAGTTGAATTTCAATATGAGATGGAGCATATTCTTTTTATGATTTTTTGTATAAAAATCAAATGTATATGGAAGCATAATGTAATGTTTTGATTTTTTGCAAAATTAAATGCAAAAAAATCAAAATGATTAAAGATAAAGGTGGAAGAAATTAGAATGTTTGAAGATAGATTAAAATATTAGATGAGAGAGGGAGGCCTTCTATATTTGCTTTGTAAAACTGCACCTTTGTAAAACATTAATTAAGCAAGTGTTTCTATAAACTGCTTGATTAAATGTTATCTAAATGAAGTTAGGAAGTACACTTCATTTCACATCAAAAATTTCTATTCCTAAATTCAGTCTTGGGCGAATTTGAAGAAAAGATGCCACACTAAAGTTTCTAATTTCAGTTTCCAATAGTTTGCACCTGATTTTGAGGCCTTTTTGGATAGACCCCTTGGAGATGAGAAGTTTCCATCTTTTTGATGCCTTTTAGAGCTGTTTTTCAGGATTTTGAGGGAGCTCAAAAATGCAGTTGAGTTGATTTTTGGGAGAGGTAGTGAACCTTATTTTTCTATTTTTGGCACTATAGGGTCACATCTTGGCTATAAATCTAAGAAATTTGAATTTCTTAGGGTTCATAATTTTATAGTTTCTTGCTCTTCTTGTCACTTTGAGAGTTTTGTAAACTCATTTTGAATTAGATTTTGATGCCTTGCTCCTTCACTTGCAATAAAGCAATAGAGTTTTCCTTTTCTCCTTTCTTGACATGAGCTCACAGTGATAGTCAAATTTTGTTGTGATTTAGATTAGTGAATCCTTCTTTGTCTTGTTGTTGTGGGTTATTGTCAATATTTGTAAATATGTTCAAGTTGCATATTGTATTAAGTTTCCATGGAGTGTTTATGCAAAATACTAATGAGATAAATGCATTAAGATGAATTGTGAGAGTCAATTATTTTGAAAGAAGTGTTGCGATTTAAGTTTTATTGGAATCTCAATATCTAGTTGGTCATCATAAGTTGTAGTTAATTTTTCAGTTTCCTCCCTACTCCCCTTTCCCCTGAAAGTTCATAGAATAGGTGATTAACTAGAGGGAACAAGCCACTCTGGAGATTCACTCTCTCCAATTGGTTTACCCACAAACCAGAGAGTGTTTCCATGTTACAACAGGATAGACAAGTGTAACTTTCCTGAGGGTGTAATCCTGATCGCCAACATTTTTCATAGTCATTCAAGTAGAAAATTGAAATGCAATAGTTATGCATGAAGAAATTTAGACTTAGTAAATATTTTTATAATAATAATGATGTTTAAAATTTGGTGCAATGGAATGAATTATGAATATTAGCTTGTAAAAAAGGATTCTACCCTTAGTAGTTTATTATGTTTTGAAGTATGGTGTAATACCTTATTGATTCTATGCAAGTAATGCATGTGCTTATTCTAAGGGTCATGTTGGGGTTTGTGAATACATGTTTTCTTTTGTTGTGTGTTGTTTCTTATGTACATTTTAGGGGATTTGACCCCCCTCTTGTGAAGAGGTAGAGTTTGGGTCCTCTATATGCAAGGGGCTGAGTGGGTGAGACTCCCACACATAGGGGCATCCTATTTTAAAGGTATGAGTACTCACACATATTTAGGGATAAGAGTATCTTGTATCCATGTGCATATTGGATTGGTTTAGAGGGATAATGGTGTTGGATGGTACATTGTGGAGTATGGAGGTGTTGATGTGGGATTGGTTCTTATATAAATGTGATATATATATTTTACCCTACTAGGTAGAGCCCCTACTCCCCTAAGTGGAATTCCTTCTTGGAAATCTAATGTGATAGTAATGTTCTTGGGTGTTGGTAACTATATGAAGTGCTCATAATTTGTTCTATGTTGGTGCTAAGTGGTCTTTATATGATCCAAGGTGGATAAGTGTTGTCGAAGGCTTAACAAGTGCATTATAATATGTATTGTGAGAAACTAGTAAATGTTATATTTGTGACTCAAGTTTGAGGTACTAGTATCCAAATTGGGATAGGGTGTGGTGGACATTTGGGATGATCTACTAGTGTATACCCTTGTCTTAAATTACATGTGACTACATATTTGTTGTTGTGTGCTAGAATTACCCTAGTGACAACCACTCCTTTTAGAGAAGTGTTCCATTAGTGTATTAGGGGTAGAGGGAGTCCCATGTTCATTGGAACAGTGTGATTCTTCTTTGATGTTGACCTTGTGCTAGACAATGGAATAATGTCAAAATATTATGTCCCCCCTTGGAATGTTGAGCTACATATTATCCCCCTTGGAGGACCACATTTTTTGGTCCATAGTGAAAAGCCTCTTTCCTTGAGTTGTATCCCATGGGTTGAGGATAGATCTTGTGTGCCAAATGTTGGATGAGCATCCACTTGGGCTATAGATGCTACAAATATTGTATATTCAGAGACATGGGTATTAGGTGTAGTGTTCTTGGGATATCAGTATTGGTCTTTTCACATATAGGTAATGGTTCAACTAGTCAGGGTTTGTGACCACTATTGGAAGTAGAGGGAGAAGAATTTAATTATTTAATTTTTATTATCTAGTATTTAATGAAAGAACATAAAATGATAAATTTGAGGCTTGTGATAATATAACATGACAATTCTTTTTTGGCTATAGAATTTATAGTGATTATGATAGAATTATGCGGTGGTGAATGATGTTATCTTGGGTAAGATTAAATGTACACTAGTTTCTATTATAGGGTACTTAAAATATACATATGGTTATGGCTAGCATGTCCTAGGTTGTGTGGGACTATGCTTTGTTACTATGTGGATATTTTTTTGTTTGAGACCAATATGTTTTTGTTGGCTATGTGGTTTGTGAACCGCCATTTCCCTCCATCACTCGAGTGGCTTTGAAAATTCACATAGTGCATATAATGTGAATTTTTTTGTGAAATATGTACCATTTTTTAAGTTTCTTTATGTTTCCTTTATTATTTTCACTAGTAGTGTTGTATTTTTGGGATATTAATATATGTGGTCCTTTTTTCCTCCAGGAATTAATTCAATTTAAATAATTTTGTAATTGAATTTAAGAATTTTTCTTTTGTACTTTGTTTACTCTTTATTTTTCCTTCTCAATATTTTATTTTAAACCTTAAAATCTTAATTTTATTTGATTAGGTTTGATGCTTCTTTAATATTTGTTAATACTAGAATATGTTTCATGATGTGAACTCTATAAACTGATATATCTAGGAGGGATCCCTGGTAGGTTGTATGGGGGTGCAAATGTGCTAGGGAATTTATATTGTGAGGATGGGGATGTAAATGAGATTGGTATGGGACGATCATAATCCATTATCCCTAGATCTTGTGTGTGATTCTTGTGTACCTTCCTTATTGGAGGCTAATCCTCTTACAAAAACAAGGGGAAGGTACTAGGAAATGTATGGAGGTGTCCTAGAGAGGGCCTCGAGACCATCTTTCCTAATATTATCATGGTTACTCAGTGATGGAAATTGCTTCATATATGGAATTTGGCAGCACTCCTCCTCATAAATCCCATTCCCTAAACCATTTGATATGTTAGTATTATGTTGATGGTGTGTGTTGAAAAAAAATTTCTACAATGCTTATGGATTAACTATAGGAATTGTCATAATAAAGGGAAATGAATTCTTATGTTGTAAAATTATTGACCTATTTTTCCAAGTAATGATGATTGAAGTGAATATATATAGTGTATTCCTTAATAATCATATAATTGATAGATGAAGTAATGTGGAATTGACTCATGTGGAATGTGAATAAATCATCCTTGGGTAGTGTTAATAGTTAAGTATAAAGTTTGCCCCAATATTTTAGAATACCTTGGAAGATAAAAAAATTTGTTGTCATACTTGGAAATTATTTTTACTTAAAGGATTAATGTAAAAGTGCTTCCACTTACCCTCACTTTGGGGACTTCTCAAAGGAAGCCAAATCCTAGGAGTGAGAGTGTAAGACCCCATCTCTTGAGATATTATTAATCTTGTTAGGCATTATTGGTTTATGTTCAATATTTTATGTTCTATTATGTTAGATAATACACATGAGTGATGGT
The DNA here is from genome assembly GCA_007258455.2 of Sequoia sempervirens. Classification (NCBI taxonomy): domain Eukaryota; kingdom Viridiplantae; phylum Streptophyta; class Pinopsida; order Cupressales; family Cupressaceae; genus Sequoia; species Sequoia sempervirens. The sequence continues at coordinate 40,847,152 of VDFB02000015.1, forward strand.
TGTTGCTATAGCACAAGGATGTTCATATTCTTGATTAATCTTATATAATGGTTGTTGTGATTTCTCATGATATCCAGATGATTTCCATTCCTTGTCTACGTAAGTATGCAATGATCAAGATGCTCAATTATTGGTAATATTATTATGTATATTAAGTGGATTATATTATGGTGATTATATACTATGGCTTTGAATAGGTTTGATTATAAAGATGATGATTTACATTTAATATCTACTTATAGTAGTATGGATTATAAGATTAATAGACTATTGACATAAGTGGTGATATTTTGATAACAAATAGTGTATAGGAGTGAATTTGCACCCCATATGTGAATTCCCCCTTTTTACCTCTCTACTTTAGAAGACCAAGTTTGGAGGCTTAATTCCACCTAAGCCCACTGCTTGCATCCCACTTGGTGCCTGTTTTGAGCATCGGTGGAGGTGTTTCTATTGGGGACACCCATGTGGCATGTAGACGTCTGCACGACATGCTTACGTCCCTAGCAGATTCCTACGACTGAAGCTGTAGAGGCGTTACACTTCTCATTGGGAGTCAAGTTGCAACACCCCCTTCGGCTGACCGACCCAAATATGGTCACTTTTCTCCATTCCTTCTTCAAATTCATCCCTTCAACATGCATTCTATCTTCTATAATCACTCCACAAGCTTCAATACACTCTTTTTCATTCAATTCAAACTTTCTAGTAGCATACAAGCTCTCCATTGCAACAAACACAACACTCCATCTTTGGTAGAACAAGTTGGGAATGAAACACCATTGCAGCAGAGGCTCGAGTACTCTCATTTTCTCCCCCAAGCAACCTTGAGTGCTCTTGGTGGAGGTGGTAAACTTCCCTTTCTTTCCTTCTATCACTTGGTTGAGTTAGCACTTTACTATTTTGTAGTGCTTTGTGCTTTTAACTATATTACTTTCTTTATCTCATTTCCTTGGTTGTCTGTGGAGGTGGAAACACCTAAATGGGGGTTTGACTGAGGTAGACCCCTATATATCCACCCAACATTTTCTTATCTTTCTGTGTGTAGGAGTACGCACTTTCGAGGAGACAACTAGCAACTGAATTTCTTGGTGAGATCATTCTTTCCCTCTTCACTCTTGTATTTCTGCTTTATAATATTAAAGAATAATTTACTTAATCTCATCATTTTGGACCTTTAGTTAGCTAGCTAAGTCATTAGCTAGTTTTTCTAGGTTTGACCTTGTCTTCGCTATTGTCTAGTTGTACAGACGCAAGAGCACTTTAGGGACGCCAACGCGCTACGCTATCGTTCAAAGACTATGCTTTTGTCCTCGGGTAGAGAGCTTCCCAAGGTGTAGTGTTGGACCTAAAAATTAGCTCGCCTAGCCCCACTTCAAAATTTAGGATCACAAAGTGGTCGCAGGAATTTATAGTCCTCATCATTCTCATCCTCATAGCCTAGACATCCTATTTAGCTGAGGTAAGTTAGGGTAGCCTCTCGTGTCTTAGCCCTCCATGACCTGGGGTCTTGCACATGGTGTTCCCCCTCTCTTATAGTTTTGGTGAACCTTATGTGAACCATTTTGGTTCCATTTGTGTGATACTAAGAGTTCCTTTCCTCATACTCTAGGAGTGTTGTAGGTGTGAGTGTTGTAAGGTTGTTTCCTTACAACTGAACCTACAACCCCTAGTTGGCGTAGTTGGAAGGTTCCAAAGGTATTGCATGAAAAAACCTTAGTTGGGTCACTATCTTATCCTTTTACCTTTAGGGACTCTGTGGAAGTATTGTCTAGTGTGCATTATGGCCTCCTTTATGCATCAACCTATCCCCTCTATGTAGTCTGTGGACATTGGTACTAGAATAACTTTTACTTCATAGGACCTACCAATGGGTTTCAAAAAAGAACCATCTCCTCTTTATATTCACACATGGATCAATGTGAACATAATATCGGGTGTTCTCATTGATACGAAATCACAAGTAAACATAATCACTAATGAGATTATGTTGATCAAATTTTTACATAAAGATGGGTATGATGCACCTGTGAGTACCATCTGCACACATGATGGGCTTTTTGTGCCCCCTTTAGGTAGCATTGTCCTATCAGTTCTAGTGGTACCTAAATCTATGAACCTCTTGTTTGAAATCATCCCTAGGTCTGAGCTCTTTAGGGTGAAACTGGGTATCCCTTGGTTGGTAGCGATGAATGTGGTACCCTCCGTCGTGTATAAATGTCTAAAATTTATCCATGGAGGTTCTGTACATGTAGTCCACGACACCAGTTATAGACCACTGATTGCACATGGCAGCTACTCCTTGGAATACTCTTGGCCTACGCCTATTGGTCCTCTCCCACCCAGGATGGACCTCCTACACTAAACTTATTAGAACTATAATAAAGGGCATCTAAGGCCAAAATTTAGATACCCTCCTTCACCTTATACTATTTCACATAGGGCTTGCTAAAAAGATGACAATGATGCTACTAAGGCATGAAAGAAGGAAGAAGAGAAGCGGTCATGTGATCCTCCTTCTTCCTCTTCTATTGGTTAGTCTGATGTGTCTTCTCACTCTTCTATGGTACCATCAAGTTCTGATCCTTGTATGTAGGAGAATCCTATGGTGCCCGCTTGGTGAAAACCTAAGCATCCTGCATTTGAGCTTCTTGTTCTGCCGACAGAGCGTAGACCCGTTTGGTATGATAGGAAGAAGGTTTCCTGAGGTGAGTCCTATTTATTTTGACTTCAGCGAACTCCTACTACCCCTACTCCCAAGGCAGCAAGTGGGAAGAGGCCCGCTTTTGAGGCCCTTGAACCGACTCCTATTGTCTCGCAGTCCATCTCTCCTACTCCCATTCGGGAATATGTTCCTCCGCCTGAAATGGTCATAGTGGACATTCCTATGGTTGAACAAGAGCCTTTTTCTCCTTCACAACCTCTAGCCTCTAGCTCCAAGAGTCGAAGAAAATTTCGTGCACATGAAAAAAAGTGCCAATGAAAGGCCTTCTTAGCTGAGTAGGTTGCCTCACAAAGTAAGGAGGAAAAGATGACCACCCAAACTTCAGAGCCTCTTGAAGTGTCACCCTCTTCCCTTCCTTTTGCTTCACTCCAGTATGGTCCTGTGTTATTTTTGGCTTCCACTATGAGTGCAAATGCACCTAGCCCCAACTGGGTACAGATGTTTATCGCTCATTCAGTGGAGCTGCCTTTGTTGATGTCCATTCCGGATATTCATCCTTTTCCTAAGCCCATGGATATGGTTCATACCTCGGTTGTATCCATTGTGGTACTTTCCTCTACTTCCTCCACACCTCTAGCTTTGTCTATGGGGAGTACATTTCCTCTAACAAAAAAAGACGTGGAGAGAGTTCCTTCTAGCAACAAAGGGTGTAGGAGGAACCCACCTTCTTCACAAGGTGGTCCTGTGTTGACTTGTTCTATCCTAGTGATGGAACCAATCCGGGCTTCCCCTGAATTCGTTACCACTCCCGAGTCATTCAATGAGCCCAGTGGTGAATCTCAGGCTTATCTTGCTCTGTTCGCTAAAGTTAGAAATGATGCTCCTATGGGGTGCATGTTTAACTATGTGGATGAAGTTTCAGCCTTGTCAACAATCTTCGCAAAATCATTGACCTTGACTCCACAAGAGCTTGGTGAAGAGGACCTCGAGGGGCCCTCTTCCTTAGCTCTTGTTACAGGAGGGTTGGACACCCCTCCTCTTAACATTCCTCCATTGCAGGCCCATCCTCCTTCCCCCTACAATGACCTAGAGTGGGAAGTAAACAACTACTTGGCTGATCAATGTTAGGAGGAGGCTTCTTCTTGATCTTGTGTGTGTGTTTGTTTTGTGATGTGTTCCCCCATGATTGTGCTATGTGTGCCTAGATGAACCTTGTCACCCCTATTAGTGTTTGGATACAGGTGTTGTTTTTGTGTCATAAACCTTCTTCTATTTGTATCATCATTCCTCCATGTTTGTGCTTGATTTTTGATAAATTGGGGATGATGCAAAGCATTAGGTGCATTTAGGCTTCCCTTACATGTTGACCCAATTTTTTATTTTTACTTTGTCTTCTCATGCATTATTCTTGATCTGGTTGGGGATTGATGATATTTCACCTTGCACATGAGCTTGGATAGATCTAACCCTGCTAAACTAGATCCCCCTATGCCCTTTATTTGTGTTTTCTCTTTTTTGCTTCTTTTCTTGAGTTGTCCCTCTTATGTGTGACAATGTTTTTCTTTAACATTTCGGTTTTTAGGAAATGCATTTATGGCCAAAAAATCTTTTCTTGAAAATCCTTGCAAACCTTTCTTTAGAATCATATTCTCAACTCAAAACCCTAATAGAATGTGTTTCCTTCATCACAGGTTCATAAAGAAAGGACTTGGACCTTCCTCCAAAGTGTGAACACCTTTAATCTTCCTTTGCATGGGGGCATATTCTTCCTTTTGAATTCCTTGATGAAGTGAACATCTTTCAAAAGGATTCCTTGATAAAGGATCGATTCAAGAGAAATAACATCTACTTCTGAACTATGCATCCCTTGAGTGGACCCTCTCTTCATGGTGGGTTCCCAAGGGACCCCTTTGAAATTTTTCAAAATTTTCAATAGTTTGTGCACCTGTTTGATCACTTGCTTACATGGCCACTTTTTTACTCTGTAGAGCCCACTTTTCTTTGAGCTTCCTCCATGCAAGAGATCTTGTGGGTGGTTCCCCGTAGGACTGAGAACATGTAGGGTGCTTTCTCGGGTTCCCTCCATGTGAGAGATCTTGGGGGTTACCTTCCCTATAGGACTAATAACCTATAGGGAACTTTCTTAGGTGTTCTTCATGCTTGAGTTCATGGAAAATACCTCTTGTATGGGACTGGGATCCTATGGGGTGCTTCCTTGGGTGTTCTTCATGCTTGATTTTGTGGATAATACCTTCCCTATAGGACCAAGAACCTATAGGGTGCTTCCTTTGGGTCTCCTCCATGCTAGAGTTTTTTGGGGGACACCTTCCTTATAGGACCAAGAACCTATAAGGAAATTTCTCCTTTCAACTTCATAGTTCTGAGCAACTATGGCGTCCTTTGATTTCCCTACTCCTTTAGGTATGCCGGACTAAGCTCTACTTCCTTGACGGTTCATGTATACATTTCTAACCTTACACTCTTCTTGATCTACTTTACTGAGCACTCATCAATATTCGTGCTCGCTAAAGTGGGGGAAAAAATGTATAGGAGTTAATTTTCACCCCATGTGTAAATTACCCCTTTTTCCCTCTCCACTTTAGAAGACCAAGTTCAGAGGCTTAATTCTACCTAAGCCCACTGCTTGCATCCCACTTGGAACCTGTTTTGAGCATTGATGGAGGTGTTTCTGTTGAGGATGCTTGCGCAACGTGTAGAAGTCTACGCAGTGCGCTTACATCCCTGAAAGATTCCTGTGGCTAAACCTTGCAGAGGCATTACACTTCTCATTGGGAGTGAAGTTGTAATGCCCCCTTCAGTCGACTGACCTGAATATGGTTGTTTTACTCCATTCCTTCTTCAAATTCATCCCTTCAACATATATTCTATCTTCTACAATCACTCCACAAGCTTCAACACACTCTTTTCCATTCACTTCAAGTTTTCTAGCAGCATACAAGCTCTCCATTGTAGAAAACACAACACTCCATCTTTGTTAGAACAAGTTGGGAACAAAACACCATTGTAGAAAAGGCTCAAGTACTCTCATTTTCTCCCCCAAGCAGCCTTGAGTGCTCTTGGTGGAGGTGGTAAGCTTCCCTTTCTTTCCTTCTATCACTTGGTTGAGTTAGCACTTTATTGTTTTATAGTGCTTTTGTGCTTTTCACTATATTACTTTCTTTATCTCGTTTCCTTGGTTGTTTGTGGAGGTGGAAACACCTAAATGGGGGTTTTACTGAGGCAAACCCCTATATCATGGAGTTGGAGATTACCCTTGGAATTCCATCAATCATGGTCCATAAATGGGATGCATAAGGGTGATTGTTATACTTGTAAAGTTCAAACATATTTGGGTGAATATGATAAGTGTATTGATTAAATAGGTTGTAGTATTGATAAAATGAAGAAAAGTGTGGTTGTCATTATGAATGTCTTAGAGTAAATAAATTAACATTTTATTTTAATGCATGTATCATATTATTATCCTTTGGATATAAGATCAAAATGTAATTCTTGAAGGAAGATCATTAAGAAAAAAAGAAATATTATCACACTATATTTGCTAATTTGATTATCAAAAAAATATTGTGAAAGGGTACTTTTGTTCACTCATTATGAATTTTATAATTAGTTAATAGTTTTCACTTAATTTTCTAAAATGGGAAAAAAAGGAGAAAACAATTTCATAATTGATAATTGGAAGTAATAATCTCAAATATATAGATATATATTAATTTTATTAAAAATGCATAGTTGCATATAGTTAATTTATATATATGCACATGCATATATGTAAATTAACTATATGTATATTAAGTTTTAAATCAAATATTCATGTAAATAAATTTATAATAATATATATATATTTATATTTATTATGTCTTATATATATATATTTTTGATACATAAGATTTTTTTATTAATTTAAAAAAGAGAGCATATAGTTAGTTTGCTACGTAGGAAATTTCAATTGTTCGAACCAAAACCAGAAGCTACCATAAAACCTTAGCCCAACATAGAGAATATAGCCATAAAATAGATAGAAAAAATGGAAAAGCCACAATCTAACCCAAAAATCGCAACCATGAACTACCACTACCAGACTAGAGCAATTGTTGACTAAAAGCTTAAAACAACCAAATTATAGAAACCCATTAATATTTTCAAATGACTCAAATTCCTTGACCCATTCGAAGCCTCTGACCACCATTATCCCTAGAAATTTCTTCAAGTATTCCATAGCAACATCCACTATCATTCGATGACACATGAGGGCCACTTTGCTGAGGTCCAAGAGGAAGGGATAAAACCTTATAACCTCGTTAGTATTTTGTAGGAGCTCCAAATAATTTGGACATGGGATCCTGGTAACCAAAATTTCCACCTTTAGAGCCTCCTCCAAACCTCCAACCAAATCCTTCCTAAACATTCTCACCAATAGCTCCTTCGCCTCCATCTTGGAAACTCTATAGTAGAGAGGCCAAGAACCATGAGGAACTATGTGCATTGCCCCTCCCATACTCCTTGCACTCGAGGTGACCAGAACCTAGAATCATCTTTACCACCGCAACTATGAGAGGATCAATGTTGACAAAAATTTGCTTCAACCTTTGATCTGTAATCTCTCTGAATGCATCCTACCTCGACATCTCCTGCAAGGAAATTGGGGTGTTTGCTCCAAACCATGATAGCCCCTCCACTGAAACTGCAATAATAAACTTTGAGTGCCTAACCATTTTCATCCACAGACAACACCAAAAGCTGAGCACAGGCCACCAATCAACACACCATAAACTAAACATCAACCCCAAAACTTTTACACTACACAAACAGTCACCACCACTCATTAAATAAACCCACATACACCATGCAATTATATTGACACATGAGTGAAAATTATTACTAGGTAAGGAAATTTTTCCTTGCGCCAACGATGTCATCCTACATACCCAACTTCGTATGTGAAGCCATCATTAAAAAATGTGCTCGAACTATCCTCCATTAATACTCTTACTCACCTTAGATGATGTCACCAACCCTTCCCTCCATTGTCCACCTCATCTCAAGTCTCCCCTGTGTGGATTCCACTCAACTAATACAAATAGAGTCCCTCTGCTAGCTTGGAGGGCCACCCCCCAACTGCCCACTAGCTTCACACCATAGGATTGCTAATCACTTTTTTGTCAAGGCCAACAACACCCATATTATAAAGGAGATCAACTTCAACATTTCCTTCCCTTAGAATATGATTGATCATTACTTTTTCAAATCCTTCCAACACTTCCAGAGCAACCTCTAACTTCTCTCCCAGCTTCCAATTCAAAATATATTTTGTCCTCAAAGAATTGATGACTAAAGTGGAATCACCCTCAATTACTACCTTTCTCACATTAAATTCTTTGCATAAATTTAGACCAAAAAGTAAAGATTGAAATTCAGCTGTATTATTTGTCCCCTCAGGAAGAGTTGCCACTAAGGACCCCAAGATGACTTCATTGCTATCCCTCACAATGCATCCCACACCAGAAGGACCAAAATTTCCCTTTAAAGAACCATCAAAATTCAATTTCACCCAACCCAGATCTGAGGGAAACTAGGCCACCTTACTACGCTTTTCTACCATCACCACACCCTCAGATCCCACAAAAGAAGGAGCCTTAAATCCAAACAAATTATTCAGCACCAGATAATCCTAAAATGAGAAGTTGCACCCTTTAGCATTCATATCTTCCAACCTTGCATTGAAACATTCCACTATACTAGCCTTAATTTTACTTTGTAGCCTTGGAATTGTCATTTCTTTATCCTAAAAAATTCTCTTGTTCCGCTCCTTCCAAATTTCCCATAAAACAATCGAAGGACTTATCAACCATAGGTCTCCCAACAAAGATTGCTTCAAGGGAGATGACCAATAATTTAACAATGCTAACAAATTATTAGGAAAGGTTGTTTTCCATTGTAATTTCAAGCACAACCACTCCCAAACTTCCTACAAAAATTGACAATTTAAAAATAAATTATCCATTGTTTCCTCTGTTCTTTTACATGGAGGACACTTAGAAGGACTTTGAAGACCTAGCTTTGCAAACCTATCCCTAGTCAACACCCTGCCCTAAGTTGTTGCCCATGTGAATATACTAGTCTTGGTGAGGATATCCTTATTCCAACATAGTTGGATTGGTAGGCTTGGCTCAACAACTCCTGAAGAGGCAAGGATAGTATACCCAACCTTTGTAGAGTATTCTCCCTTGTTCAAAGCATTCCACTCAATTTTATCGCTACCTTGCCTCCCCAACACACATATCCCCTTCAGGACCTTCTCAAAGGCTTCAAATTTTTGATCTTCTAGCCCCAACTATCTAGAATATTTCCAATGGTAACAACCATCCTTAAGACTAGAGGGAACATGGAAGTAATACCTTACCTTATCTCCCCAAGCCTGTTTAGTTTCTTCCATAACCCGAGCAAGGGAAGGATCCTTAGCCAAGATGGGAAAGCCTTCCCAAGAATCCTCCCAAAAGAGTGCCTCCCTAGAATCTTTGGCTTCCCAGGTTTAGTAGTCTAGGAAGAGATCTCTAGAACTTTTAATGAAGTTCCAAATCTGAGAGCCACATGGAAGAGATCTTTCTTTTAAAAAAAAAATCTCTTCATTATCTAGGTATTTGGCCCTCACAATTTTAACCCACTTTAGCTCTAGATGAGAATGAATAGACCAGGCCAATTTTTCCCCAAGAGCCTTGTTTTGCAATAGCAAATTTTTCAGTCCCGCACCATCTTCTTCCTTTTTTTTGCACACCTTTTGCCACTTAATTAGTGAAAACTTCTTTTGATCCACACTCCCTTTCCAGAAGAAATCCTTCATTGATCTATTTAAGGATTTACTTGCTCCCATCGACATTGGAAAATAATAAATCATGTAAATGAGAAGAGCAACAATACCATACTTTAGCATTGTCAATCTTCCCGCCTAGGAAAGCCAATGAATCTTCCATGAATTTTTTTCTTTTACCTTTTCTAACAGAGCATTCCAAGTGCCTCCATGTTGAATTCCTTTAGCTAATGGAAGACCTAAATATTTGCATGGAAGCTACCCCTTTTTGAAACTGAGACACCTCAAAATATAAAATTCCAAAGCACTATTTAGGTTGAAGAAGAAAGCTTCTAACTTGACCAAATTTAACTCCTGGCCTGAAGCCAAAGTGTACCTGTCCATAATACCCTTTAACCTCTGAGCTTCTCTAAGTGAGGCAACCTTGAACAATATAGTGTCATCTACGAATTGTTGATGAGTGATAGAAGGAAGGCTACTTGTGACTTGGAGGCCTTCCACCCAGCCATTACATCTTGCCTTATCTAACCAACGACTCAAGGCTTCTGCCATGATTATAAAAAAGAAAGGGGATAATGAATCTCCCTACCTTAAACCCCTTAAAGTGGTGAAAAAACCTTTAGGTGAGCCATTTAATAAAACCAAGTATCATGGGCTAGCCACCCAACCGAAAATCCAATCAAGCCAATATTTTTGAAACCCAAAAGCCTCTAAAACTTTAAACAAGAAACACTAGTTCACCCTATCATACACTTTATTTATATCCAGTACTAACAACATTGCTAGTTTCTTTGTCTTCTGAATTGAATGAATTACTTCTTGAGCAATGATTACCCCATCAAGGATCGACTTCCCAGGCACAAACCCTATTTTCTCTTTAGAGATAATAAAAGGAAAAAATTTCATGAGGCAGGTGGCCACAGCCTTAGAAAGAATCTTGTATAAAGTATTTCAAAGGGATATGGGAGAAAATTCACCCCAGGACTCTAGCTTTTCTTTCTTTGGAATAAGCGCAATGAAATAATTATTTACCTCCCTTAGGATTTTCCTAGAGGTTCTTGAGTCCTCAATTGCCTCACTAATTTCCAATCCCATGAAATCCCAACACTTTTGGAAAAAAGCCATCGGGAAACCATCTGGCCTGGGAGCCTTCTTAGGATGTAAACCAAACACAGTGGCTTTAACTTCTTTTTCCAAGAATTTGGAATTAAGAGCCTCCATTTGTGACCCAGAAACCAATGCGGGAATATTCGCTAATATTGCGTTCTGAGCTCCTAGATTGGAGCATTCCCAATCATTTAGATGATTACTAAAGTACTCAATTATTGAGTCTTTAATCTCTTGAGGGTCCTCCAACAAATAACCATCAAGTGATTTAATACTTGTAATCCTATTGACTTCCCGACGAACCTTTGTTGAGCTATGAAAAAATTTAGTGTTCCTATCTCCCGCCTTGAACCAGATTTTCGTTGATTTTTTCCTCCAAAATAATTCCTTGTTAGCCAAAAGATCATTCAATTTGAAGGTCAATTCCTATTCATACCTTTCATTTTCAATCCCTTTGATTATTACTGCCTCAACCAAAGCTTTCAATTCATCCTCAATCTTGATCCTTTCCTCAAAGATATTTTTGAAGCAGTATTTATTCCACTGTCTTAATTGCTACTTGACATATTTTAACTTTGAAACTAAATTGAACATCTTTGTTCTACCTAGATTACATTCAAACCACCATTGCTTAATCAGAACTAGAATATCCTAGTCCTTAAACCATATCAATTTGAACTTGAAAGGCAACAAATTGGTCCCTTCTCTCCTATTTGCTACTGAACTGGAAAATGATCAGGGCCCACCCCCACACTGATTCTGCTATCCATGGTGAAAGGGAAGGTTCCCAAGTTTCCTTTAAAGAAGAATCCATCAAGCTTTTTCGCTATGCTACAAAAATCCTTCCTTTTGTTAGTCCATGTGAAACTGCCATTCCTATTTTTTAGCTCTACTAATGAATTATTCTCTACAAAGTGTTGAAAATCCATTTGGGATTGAAGAACTTTTCCCACCCCCCCTTTTTATTTGTAGGTCTTAAAATGGAATTGAGATCTCCCCCCTAAAAATAAAAAATCCAACCTTGGGCGATAGAGAATATGATCCATCTCTTGCCACACTTGCCATTTTGCAAACATGAAGATGGGCCATAAATATTATTAATAATAAAAATGTAGATTAGAGATTAAACTCCTTACCCGACATGCCGACTAATTCTGATTAGAGTCGACTTCTTCCACTAAAACTGTTTGAGGCTTCCAAATAGTTAACAAACCACCTGATGCCCCATAAGCATCAACCCCTAACCATTTCCAATACTTCAATTTTTTATTGGATTTGACCAAATCTTGACCCCCAAGTTTTGTTTCTTGAAGAAGCACTATTTCTTCTTGAAAGACTTCGAAATGGTTCCTAATTAGGCTTCATTTGTTAGTGGTCTTGAGGCCCCTAACATTCCAAGTAAGGAGCCTCATTGTTGTTTGGGAAGAGTCTCGCTTTTTCCTACTTTCATCATGGAATCAATTTTCTTTTGGCCATTAGCTTCACCATCCCATTTGAGTTTCTCCTAATTTTGAATTCTACCACACTTCCTATTCTTGCCACAATTTGGGGTAGTTTTAAAAAAATCCTTCTAAAAAATACCCATCTTGGTCAGACCTGAATCCAGACCTAGGGATGGTTTACTTTTCTTCCCCAATTATGTGCAGTTACCTTCTGTACAATCAACCTCGACTTCAGGCTCATGGACAGTGTGCGTGTCTTCCATCATATCCCCATCTTCTAGATCCTAGACATTATTCTTAGTTGCTTTAGCTAGTTCTAATAGTTCTTTGCTGACCACAATCAAAGAGTTCAACTCCACATTTTGACAATCTTCCCCTAACATTTCTAGTACCTCTGATACCTTGTCATCCAAAGCCATGTTTTGATCAAAGTTCTGCTTTGCCACTTCTTCTAACATTGGTTCTGCCATATTGAGAGTATTATCCAGAGCCATAGGCTCTAACAGGGGGACTGACAAGTCCTGACTGCCACTATGTTTCAATGAGAGAGGGCTTCTGATCACCACTGGCCCTACCTCTCTATCCTCCTCTGTTGCCCTTAGCTTAGGCATGGCTTGAGCTTCAGTCTCCTTCTCAAGGTATTTCGAAGAAGCTCCTACTTCCCTAGCTTTATTGACTTTTTAAAGCTAGGATCTACAAATTAAGGGATGCACCAAAGAATTTCTAGTGCAAGAATCTACCCTAAGCTTCTGAACCCAACTCCCATAATTAGCTATTAATTCAACTTCTTCCCATATGTGTCGCACCGATTTTTTCTCTATACATATCCTCACATAGGTAGAGGCCTCCTTTGCATCTTTCCATTCTTCTGCACAAACAAAGGTTCCAAAATGGTTCCCAATCTCTTCTAAGATACTTGGATCCCAATATTCTGATGGAAGATTATGGAGACCATACCAGTCCTGCACTATCTCCATTTTATGATTTGAGGGGTTAAAACCCACTACCCACCAGCAAAGATAGAAGCCACAACCATCGAGAACCCAAACTCCATCAATGATATCATCCCTCAATTATTTGGTCAGACACAACAAAAAAACCCATTTTGGAGAGTTTTAAACTAAAGCTTCACACCCCAACTCTCCTTCCACCATTTAACTAAGCAGTCCCAGTTTAGCGATGCACCATACCATTTTGTAATTAGCTATAAATTTTCCAGGCACAAAACCTCCGCTTGAACCTTAACTGAACTAACCACCAAAGAAGAAAAACCACCCAAAATCGTTCTTCCTCCCATTGAAAGCGCAACTTGAGTCTTCCCTAACTCAGATTTTTCCCTCACCTCATCCCATTCTATGTGTGGCTACTTCTACTACCAAACCACCTTAGTGTTGCTTGGTCTACGATTAAGGTTTCTACCTGAACTATCCTGGTCTTTCGAACTTGCAAAACCACCATTTCCTTTATGACCTCTGTCTTTTTTTCACAGCCTATGGAAATCTTCATTTATGTATGATCATCTCCCATGACAACCCCTAAATTTGGCCACACCTTGTTGCTGCCCATGACCATCAAAAGCTCTTCCTGTCTGCCTAAGAAATGGAAAGATGTTAGTGTGTTTCCTTTCCCATCTATCTGAATGCCAGATACCTTTAATATTTGCCTATTGATGCTCTCTACCACCATCTAGCACATGCTCTATCCTTCACCCTATAGCTGACCATTGCAAACCTCCAAACCCATGTGCCATAAGCAAGAGGTCAATTTTTTAGCTTACATCCTCCTTCCTTATGTCTTATATATTATGTGAATACATTTTAAATATTAAATATTTTATATATAAAATTATAATAATTACTTTCAATGTAAATTACAAAGATTTTTTTTTAATTATAGGTGATTAGGAGGGACCCTCTCATAGTCAACCATGATCAGCCTATACATGTTGATTACTCAAAATACTAAGAGGGTAGTGAATCAACATTCACTAAAATTCATTAACTTCATCAACTTTAAACATCCATTCACTGTATTATATTAAACTTATAGTAATAGAAAGGAACATAGAAAGCATGCATCACATCAAAGAACACATACACATTGGAAAACCCAAAAAAGGGAAAACCATGCTGAGGATTAGCTCACAATATATTATAACTGATTATGAGATATTATAACAATGGCTCACTACTAGGTGGACTAACTATCCAAAGGACTCGCTGTCAAAAGAATAGAAGGAATGGCTCATTGCCAAGATAGAAAAGAGGGTGGCACATTGCCATAGATTGAACTAATACAATGCATCTAAAATATGTTGGAGACAATTCCAATTAAGCCTTATAAACTGACTTAACACACTTCATGCTTCACCACTTATTAACCTCTTTGCACTCTGCTCTACTTCAGATCTCACACACTTAATTATTTAGCATCTCATACATCACACCACATACTTTGTATAAGGAATTGATCTTACATATATACCACATCCAACAAAAACATAAATTAGGTCAACCTAATTAATGTACCATGCATCCTTATAACTTTTCAACTCAAAACTGAACCCCACATGCCTCGTAGAATAAACCAAAATATGTGACAGATCAAAATAGGTTGGCATGACCTATAATCACTCTCATAAGTTTGATTGGTGGTTAATGCAAATCTATCTTCACTCTCCTCCACCTCTGATTCTTCCATGGGGATCCATCATCCTCTATTGAAGTGCAAGCCAAAGGATGACCTCACTTCAAGTGGTGGTCAAAAGAAGGGGTCACCTTCTTCAGGAGCTATTTCTGCTTTGGCTTGTGACATCCTTGTGATGGAGGCTACCCCTGCATACCCTAAGTTTGTCACTACCCCTCTCAATGAGGTCCGTAGTGGATCTTGGGTGCCTCCTTCTCCCACCTGATTAACACATGGCACTCCAATAAAGTGCATGTTTAACTCAGTGGATGATGTCTCAGCTCTATCCATGATCTTTTTGAGATCGATGACCTTCACCTCACAAGAGCTCAATGAAGAAGACCTCGAGAGGCCTTCTTCCTTGGCCCTTTTTGCAAGATATTCAAAGGTTACTCTCATAACTATCTAACCCTTGCAGGCCCATCATCCCTCCCCGTATAATGACCTAGACTGGGCGCAAGATGACCTACTAGTCAATGAGGAGTAGGTTGGCACCTCTTTGTTATCTGTAGACTAGATTTGTGTGTGTTGTGATTCCCCCATGCTTGTATTTATTTTTTTGTGATCCTATTTAGAGGACCCTTGATACCCTTGTAGGTTCTTGGATATAGGCCTAAATTTTTTTTTATGAACTTCCTCTATGTGTTTCATAATTCTTCTATATGTTGTGACTTTTCTTTTCGACAATTGGGGATGATGCAAAGCATTGGGGCATTTAGGCCTTCCTTCCATGTTGACCCAAGCTTTTTGTTTTCATTTTATCTTCATGTGATCTTCTTGATGATTTCATAACTTTGGGGATTGATGATCATTCATTCATACATCATGTGCTACCTATTTATATATATGAAAAAATTTGACCTTGAACTCCCAGATCCCCCTGTCTCTTGATTCATTTATTTTTTCTTGTTCTTATTTTATGTCTTTGTTTGTATCTCTCTATCCTCTTAGTGATGTTGCAATGTTTATGTGGTTTCCCCCGCATGTGTGACAACATTTACATGTTTACATCTCGCTATGGATCATGGGCCATAACATCTCTGCCTCTCCTTTCTTTCCTAAGGACATCACATGGTCTTATGCATTCACGCACACCATCCTATGGGGCTAACATACTTCTCTAATTTTGTTAGAGTAATAAAGTTATCACCTAATTAATTAGTTAATCATTAATTAATTGAGTCACTTTATGCTTTATTACACTTAAGCTAAACTTAGGAGTGCTTTTATTTCATTACTTGTAATTAATTAGTTTGTTTTTGCATGATTAAAGCCTCTTATATTAGAATATATTGTCCCATTCATTCCTATGAGGACACTTGTCATGTTCTAATCTAACCCTAATCGGGTTAGCTTTCATCCTTTTCATAACAATTGATTCATTGTAATTATTTTCAAATT
This sequence comes from Sequoia sempervirens, assembly GCA_007258455.2. Lineage (NCBI taxonomy): Eukaryota > Viridiplantae > Streptophyta > Pinopsida > Cupressales > Cupressaceae > Sequoia > Sequoia sempervirens. Next base: position 40,863,281 of record VDFB02000015.1, read on the forward strand.
CTCTACAATGACATATTCAATGTGGCAATTGTTCACATAATGCATATTTGATGTTTTATTAGATCTGAGTTGTTGAGCAATAATATCTTGCTTATTTCTTCATAGTGTGATAGGTTTATCGTTGTAGGTGATTCTCAGAGTTGTGGGAGTACATCCATCTACTCTAACATGGTATCAGAGCACCAGGTCTACAGTCGCCTTATCTACTTTTTTGAAGAAACCAACTCATGCATTAGGATCCATGAATTGTGGAGTAAATTTTCCATTATCATTGTGTCCACAGTTGCTATATTAGTTAGGTTTTCTTTTATTTTCTTCAAAAAAGTCCTCCATTTGTTAGATATGTGAGGGTTTAAAGCTACGACACTTTTTTGCCAAATCAGATGGGGTTTTCCATCATTTTTTGAGAAATTTTGACCTTGATCTCTCAAATTGTGCATGCTGGTGAAAAATAGAAATCATTGATGCACTCAAAAGGCCCAAAAACCCCTATTTTCATATAAAATATGATAGGGTTTTCTGAAAATTGATTTTTTAGTGTTTTGGGGGAATTTAAAAAAAACTGCGAAAAAAATCCGTACAAATGCCTCAATTTTTGTGCTATATTTTTTTGTGTTTATATTATATTTGAGCTACCTCAATTTTCATGCCATTTTGCATCAATTTTTGTGCCCTCTTGATTTTTGTGCTACCTCAGTTTTCGTGCCATGAAGGTACCGCTGAATATTTTATTAATTTTTTAATCTTAAAATTAATAAAAATATTTGGTTTAAAGCCTAAATGAGCACTTTTAGTAAAATGGTCATATCTTGAGCATATGGAGTCCATTTTTCATAAACGACATATTGTCGAAAAGCCTAGTTCTAAGCTTGATCCAGTGGTGTAGGTATTTTTTCTTGATTTTTCTGTTTTGACTAAGTTATCAACTCTTGAAGTCAAATCATCAGTTTTCGCTTCTAGGGGCATCTTTTTTTACTCGGGTATCGGTTTTTCACGATTCTTGCAGAATTAGAAAGCTGGTTTAGTGCTCTACACAATGATCAGACTTATTTTCCTATTTTTTTCCCTAGGTACATTTTATTCAACTTTTGATGTTTACACAATTTTCTTAATTACTTGGACATTTTGGCCCTTGGGAATGCTCTGTTTGCGTCATTTGGCTCTATTTCACATGATTTTCATGTAGTAAAGTCAATTTTCTCATTATTTTTTATTTGAAGAGTAATCATGGGTATTTCTACTCACCCTTCAGTTGTAATCCTAGAACGGGATAATTATGAGTCATGGGAAAAGGGCATACTTACACATTGTAGGTGGCTTAATATTTTTCCTCATTTATATGACCTCATTCTTGAACCAAACACACCAGGGAGAAAAATAGCTTGGGATATCATTAGAGATCATTTAGTAGGACTTATATGTTTTAGTGTCAATTTTGACACTCTGTGTGTTGTATCGAACACTGATTGTCCCCAAACACTTTGGACTCATCTTTGGGAGATCCATGGAGACCCCAATCTCTCTCCATACCCAGAGGATCCTGCTTTAGATTGTCTCTTACCCATGGCTACTACAGATTATATACCCATTGATGATGCTACATTAGAAGACCTAGAGTATCTAGCAAGTCTTGCACATTCCAATGGATCAAAGGCTTATCTCCTAGTTCCTACTCTTCAAACTAAGATTACACATGCATCATTTGTTGTTCCTAATGACATCAATATCACCACATTGGCCCCTATGGATTTAGTTCAACATCATGACCATCTTGGTCATTCATTTTCTACTACATCATGGGATTCTTATCTTACAAACACATCATTGTTTGTTGAGTCTCACACTGTAGATCTTGAGGATTATATTGAGGACATACATGTCCTCTATCTTGACAATTAGATTATCATTGTATGCTCACCATTATCAGTTCATTTAGAGGTTGTATTTTAGGAGTCTTCACATCAGTTTGGATTTGGAATTATTTGTTTCAGTTTAGACACAAAGATTTTTTATCATCCCATCATGGCACACATCTTGAGACATATTGGTTCATCACTCTTCATAGGGTTTCTTCGATATTGTCCTTTCGATCTGTTTCTTCCTAAGGGGAGGAATGTTATTCACCACTTCAGGATCTCTTTCTGGGTTCTACATTAAGCATCTACCATTGTGATAGGAGTTTCTTCATTGTGGAGGGGCCTTCTATTCTCCTTTTATCTTTCTTATGGAGACCATTGTATATGTACTTATGTAATAGAAGTTGTCTTTGGGGGGTATCATGTAATCCACCTTCTATCCTTCTTCTATTAGTGCATTACATTCTTTTCTTTTCTCTCTTTTGGAGTGGATTTTTATTCCCATGTGGTTTTCTTCCTTTCTCCAGTTATGAGAGTTTCATTTAAGTACATGGGTACCTCATCAACCATTAGGGTGGGACCCATTCATGCATCCATTCAAGTATTTCTTTATCGTAGTTTAGTTTCTCCCTAGTTCATCTTAAAGGGGATGTTAGAGTAATAAATTCATCACCTAATCAATTAATTAATCATTAATTAATTGGGTCACTTTATGCTTTATTACACTTAAGCTAAACTTAATAGTGCTTTTATTTCATTATTTTCTTTAATTAATTAGTTGCTTTTTGCATGATCAAAGGCTCTTATATTAGAACATGTTGTCTCATTCATTCCTATGAGGACACTTGTCATGTTCTAATCTAACCCTAATCGGATTAGCTTTCATTCTTTTCAAAAGGATTTATTCATTGTAATTATTTTTCAATTCTCTACGACAGCATATTCAATGCGGCAGTTGTTCACATAATGAATATTTGATGTTTTATCATTTCTGAGTTATTGAGAAATAATATCTTGCTTATTTCTTCATATTGTGATAGGTTTATCGTTGCAAGTGATTGTTGGAGTTGTGGGAGTACATCCATCTACTCTAAATTTTTTCAATAAGGTTAATTGTGTGGTGATGAATCCCTTACTAAAAATATTTCATGTTTCAAAAATGCATTCTTCAACAAGGACCCCTTAGTGATGTTTTTTCTTTCAAAAATGAATTCATAGAAAAGGAATCTAAAAAATTTCCTTCAAAAAATGAATAATTTTTTTGATGAAGTCTAAAAAATTTCCTTTGAGAAGGAGCATTATTTTTATTAGACTCCTTTATGAAAGAGATATTTCAACAAGATACCTTGATGATAAAATCATTTGTGGAAAATGTCACACTTTTCAAATTAGAGTGTCCCTTTGAATGGGACCCTTGTTGTCTTGAAGGGTTCTTGAGGGGACCCCTTTGAAAACTTCTCCTTTAGTTGCTTGCTATGTGATATGTCTTCCTGTTTTGTATTTTCTGCCTAATTTGTTTTTGTGCAACTTAACATGTTGCTTTGATGGACCGACCACTTGTAAAGCCCCTTTTTACAATCAAGCTTGCCTAGCAAGACTGAGCACCTTTTTAAGCTTTCCTTGAACGATTAAGAGACTATAAGGGACTTTTGCATCAAACTCTTTAGGAATGAGCACCTATAGAGTCCTTTCATGTCAAGCCCCACAAGACTGAGAACTTGTGGTGATCCCTTTATAGGATTGAGAACCTGTGAAGCTCCTTCCTTCTATAGGACTAAGAACTTGTGTTACTCCCTTTGTAGGACCAAGAACTTGTGAAGCTCCTTCTTTTTGTGGGACCAAAAACCTGTAGAGCCTTTATCCAACTTCTACGAGAACAAGAACCCATGGATCCATTTTCACAGGACTGAGTACCTGTGAAGCCATCTCCTTCTCTCTTTCATGTTAAGGTTGCCTTGCAGAACTAAGAAGTTGTAGAACTACCTCCTACATGTCTAAGTGTGCCAGATCAGAGATCTACTTCCTTGACAGTTAAGGTATATTCTCTTCAATCTCTTTCTACTTTACCTTGCATTTTCACTAACATGTATGTTCGCTAAAGTGAGGGAAAAATGTAATGGCACAAATTTTCACCCTAGGAAGATTCCCCATTTCATCACCCCTACCTTAGAAAATATAAATTCGATAATGAAAAATCCTCCACTACCACCTACTCCATCCACCTAGTTGTGTCTTTTTGCATCAGTGGAGGAGTTTCTATTTGGGGATGTGTTGCACTATGTAGATATTCATGCACCACGCTGCCATCCTGACAAGATTCCTGCACCTAGAATTGGTAGAAATGTTATCTTTCCTATTGGGTGTTAAGTGTAACATCTCCTACCTCATTGATCAATGAAATTTGAGCCTTCTAACTTTCTTTTTCTAATTCAAATCTATCAATTCTCATTCTTTCACTCTCTTGGAATTTGTCTTGGATTCTAATCACTTTTCTTCTCTCTCTTTCATTCTAGCTCATTCTACTCTCATTCTCTTGCTTCTACACCACTTCTCTTAGCTGCAAGATCTCCATTTTGGCTCCAACACCACATCCTAGCTGAAACACCATTGCTATTCAAGGATTTTCAAGCTTCTTCCTTCCACTATTGGCCTTGAGTGCTCATAGTTGAGAAGGTGATGTTGCTCATTGTTTTCCCTTTGCACCATCTTGTTTGTTGAGAAGAATTTTAGTTGTTTGTGAGCTATCTACTTAGAAATACTATTTCCTTTCTAATTTCTCTATCACTTTCTACAATTTGTGGCTATCTAGTTGTTCGTGGAGGTGGGAACACCAAAATAGGGATCTGAACAAGGTAGACCTTGAACAAAACCCAACATTTTTCTTGTTTTTCGTGTGTGTAGGTACTTTTGAGTGGAGGTACTTGAAGAATCAACTTGTGGGTAGAAATTTATGTTTCCCACTCTCTTTTTCATTTCTAGAATTCATTTTGTTGTACTCATAGTTTATGTACTTTTCTCGCACTCTATTAAAACATAAAACTCAAATAGTTGGATAGTTACATAGACTCCTTATGTTTTTATGTATTCTCTGGACCCTGTCTATATAGGATGCTAGTGCATCTTTGAGACACCAGCATGTTGCACTGGAGTATGAGATCCACATTGTTTTCCTAAGATAGTGAGATGTCTGAGCAGTAGACTAAACCTTTGAAGTCAACTCTTTTGACCCTGTGAACATTTAGTTTTAGTAGAAGGAAAGAGACGTGCTATCTCACCTTCCTTTTTAGCCTTAGTACCTTGTCCTATTCAATCTATCTAGAAAAATCAAGGTAGTTTATGGAAGCCTATTCCTTGGGGCTCTCTTGTGACTTGGAGTCCTAGCGGTGATGAGTCCCCCTTCTCTAAAAATGCATGTGAGGTTTTTTTGCATTGAATTTGTTGTCTTTGCTACCACATTTGGCTATGATTTTTTAAATTTTTTAACTAATCAATTATTGCTAGTTCTGATCATTTTAAAAGTTTTTTATTACTTTTCTGACATCTTGATAGTGAGCTTATATTATCTATGTTATTATATTTTATGTATTTTATCAAATTGTATGTGTTTTTATGGCTAGATCTATTGCACTGCATCAACTTGATTAAGCACTTCATTCATTCTCATTCACCATATCCATCCATCCAAACCACTAGTTTATGTGTTGCATTAGTGTACTTTAATCGTTGGTTCTTGCACCACATATGATCATTTTTTCACCGCATCTGACTATCAAGAAAAAAGAGGGTATAAAACTATGCTTTCTATTTTTTTTCTTTTTGCATTCAATAGGGTAGAGCTTTTTGGTTACTGATATATAATTTCTAGCTATGTGGCAATCATTGGGAGAAGACTCTAAATAAAAATACTAATCTAATTTTCTGCAGGTTCCCTTGTGTGTGTGATTTTTAATTTAGGAACATTTGGAATTGGTTCTTAAAAGAAAAAAATTCTTCTATGTCTTATGCACTTGCACACATGTTATTCAATTACTGAAAACATGTTGTCTAAATTATCATCTCCCCTTGTTCTATGTGCAACTCCTAGGTGATGAGAAATAGTAGAATGGTTGTCTAAAGTATTCTCCCCCCTTGCGCTATGTGTGATTCCTAGGTGATGAGAAATAGCAATGCAAGCTTTCCCTTTTTCTTTTTATAGGGGTCCTACTTGGGATTTCACCCCAAGGTTTGGCCTCAGGCATGCATCTCCAATAGGATATATAAAGGGGACAAACTAAAAGGTGGGCTCAATCCACTTATGCCATAGGGGGTGGGCCTTTGTTGTCTTGAGTGATTTTGAGCACGAGTTAGAGACTTCGGTCTCCCATCGCTACTATGCCATGTTGTTGTTAGGAGTACCTCCACTATGAACCATGGTTTTAGAAGCCTAAGACCTTTTGGCCATTATTTTATATCATTGTAACATGAAAGGATCAATGTGTGAAGTTAATCACCATGTACTTTGTTGAGTTGAGATGGAATCTTTTTGAGTTGCTAGCAATATCCTCTCAGGATGAGAAAGCAGGTGTATCCATGGCTTCTATTGATAACCCTATTGCACTGGCTGTCTACTATCTACTCTTGTGTAGAAGGGTGTTGGATAATTATTCTCAATTGTTCAACTATCTAATATTTCTGAGTATTACCCCTTTAATGAGAGGTGGGCTTGATATGTATTGATAAACCTACTAAAATAATTAGGTTGTGGTTGTCTTCATATTGTCTTCTCTTATGCAATATGCATGAAACCATCAAGGCTTAGGCCCTATGCCTTTTACCAAAGATTTGAAGAGTCAAATCAACCAAACCTATATTCTGAGTGTTTGTTGTATTTTTTACCACATTCAAAAACTACCTAAAATGAGAAAAAGTAGAAATAATTGATTTTAGGTCACAAGTAACTAGTCCACCACATATGTCAGATAATGAACTACATATTGTTATCAATTTGATGGAGCTGGTTTGTTCAAAGTTTTACTTTAAGGTGAAAATTCAAAATTAACCTCTGCAGATGTTTAACCATTGAAAATGTTGAAATTATTTTGAAGTTCCAAGATGTAATGTGTTTAAGTTGTTTGATTCAATTACAACATTAAGAGTTGCATAAAATAAAAGAGATGCTTTCATTTTGTATTCAGTTGCAATGTTCAAACATTGTTTTACATGAAAGGAAAAGATACAAAATTGAACAAGTGATTTACAAATGCTGAATTTATATTCATTGGGTAATGAAGAAACAAATGTCCCACACAAGCTGTGGGAGTAGTTGTGAAAATGTATAAACAAAATAATTCTACACTATTGAAGATGAAAGAAAAGAAGACACATAAGAGTGAACATAATCATCATTTCCTATAAGTCTTCAAGATGATTCTAGAATGGTGCACCATCCTTTGTCCTTAGGCTCCAGATAAATTTGAAAGAGATGATAAAGATATTGTTAGAGCTCCGACTATGAACATTCCTATGTGAATTATCAACAATAATGGAGAATGCTGCTAATGATACATTGAAACAACTGAAGATGCAAGAATAAGAAAAGTGGCAGAAGCTAGAGAGGAAACATCATGATATCATTTTTTTTTTATCTAACATTGTTTATTTCCATGTGCAAGTATAGGACAAATCATGTTGCTGATCCAAATTGAATATCATAAAGCATGTGGTGTAAAATGGGCTCCCACAAGGGTTAAGACCTGACATGCTATTCCCCAAGCATCTAAAGAGGGGCTAATGTAGAAATAGATTCAAAAATGCTCAAGGAAATACATCCATCAAATGAATGCATCATAAGTTCTAGGAGGACTCAAGAAAGTGATCACCTAGGATAGTTAAATCAAGTGCAATGAAATGAAAATCATAGGTGATCCATTGCTCAAGCGAATTGTAGTCAAGTGCATCATCACAGGAGATGATAGTGAATAGGAATACATAATGCCTTGTTTATGAATCATTAACTACAACTAAAGAAAATAAGAAGCCTCAGAACATCACCATTAAGTGCTTCATATTTCAAAATCTTCCATGCAAACATTGCATTCACATCACATGTTGTTCGAGAGATAAAAATACATGAAGAGTATAGATGAGAAGCCAACTCCATCACATACTAAGTGACAAATGACTGAAAGTGATCCACTGAAGGTAGAAAATGAATGAAGAGAGGGCATGCTAAACCAAAGTGCAAAACATCAAGCATTTGAAGGCCAAACGAAATGTGGAGCAACAACATATATGAAGGTAATTTTCAATTGTTTTTGTATTTTGGAATCATCTATATGAAAGGAAAAAGTATGATTGCATAGTTTAGTGTTACATGGAATTAAAAATGAAGTGCAAGGTTGTGAGGAAAAAGTGAAATGTGCATGTTTGAAGCATGAGAATGCCTTGAAACCATGATGAAAATCAACAAATGAAGCACTGAGAAACATCATTGAAGTAAAAACAATTAATCACAAAAGGTGTTTCCAAAATGTCAAATGTAGTCCAGAACAACATCATCAGTGAATGAAGTTAGCAGAGAAGTGTGTTGTTTTATCACTTCTAGTGGTTGGAGAAAAATCAAGTGATGCTGGATTGTTTTAAAATGTGGAGTTGAAATGCATTCTAAAGTTTCAAGTGTATCTGAAGAGTGCAATCAAGTGAATACAAGAAACATGATAGTGGCATGTGAACAATACAATCAAGAGATACATGAAAATGTGTAGAAGATTCTTGCTTGACAAGTCATGGAAGAAATCAAATGAGAATGGGTTTTGTGATATTGTACATTTCAAGCAAATAGTACAAGTAATTTATTGACAAGAATACCCCTAGGTGAAGTGAAACCTGTATGTTCTAGTTAACAAGAAAGTGTGTCCCAGGAGTAACATGAAGCCATTATGTTCCTTTAGAATAATGTGTTTATGCTATGGTAAGCCAATGCCAATATTAAACCATGGCTTCAAAGAACAGGAATGCAATGGTGCCTAGCTTGGTTTTTAGAGAAAACCCCACACAAGCCTCACATAATGTTTTCTAGAGTGCATAAATGGAAGAATGTTCAAGTTCAAAATGGGGAAAGCCCAAATTGATGTTTTATACCCACAGCCTAGAGATGCCAAAAATTTTGTCTTATGAGCCATGTTCACCACTTCAAGGGTTTCGAGTTCAAAGTGTAGATACAAGAAAGAAATAGCCAGGGTTCAAACCCTAATTCCACAAAAAGTGTTTTCAAAGCAGTCAAAATGAAGCTATAGGACTGCAGCCATGAGGGTTTTGAAAACCCACAAAATGGAGGTTCATATTAAAAATTATTTTCCATTTGATAACAATACATTATTTACATGTTTAGGGATGAGCCCTATCAGTTCATTCAATAGGGAGAAAGAAAAAAATATAGTGGTCGCGACCTACACAAAATGGCCGAGCTTAAAAACCCATAATCCTCATTTTTTTTGTGAAAGAAAAGCTTGGGAAAGCTTTATTTAAGAGGGAAATGCTTATAGATGGAGGAATTTTAAAGCTTAATTTTAGTGTGGAGGTGGAGAAACACAACACTGTCATGGCCAACGCTCCAAGAAATGCTCCAAACGATGTCTCAATGGTCAGCCATAAGGATGGAAAAAGGGATGACACAGGAAAAAAAAAAAAACATTAAAATATAGTGGTGGTTGCAGCCTCTAAGGCCATTTCTCCCTCAAATATAAGAGCCAACAGATGAAACAAAATATAGTCAAAATATTACCATCATGAAGGGAGTCAAATACACCCAGATTCAAAGGAGGTGGAGCTCGGTGGTGGCTGAGAAGATAAAACCCTAAGTCTTCCACGGAGGTGTGCGAAGAGCCATGTCTTTCTCCAAAAGGTCACGATGCAAATGATGGTTAGAATGAGCATTTTGAAACCCTTTTGTGGTTTAGGGTTTTCCCTACATAATCGGCCTTGTTAGCTCTCAAAAACACAGGTTTGAACCACGAGAGGTTGCCAAGCTCTCACAATGTTTCAGGGTAAGAGACAATGCCAAATGATTTGAACTTTCTTCTCTTTAGGTACTGCTAGAACTAGGCAGGTATACCTATTTGAATAAAGTAGACTTGACCTTTGTTCATTTCCTAAAGAAATTTACCCACACTGGCAAATGGGAGTGGATAAATGATTTTTATTTTGGTATAAATTGTATAAGCAATATCAAGGCAAAAATCTAATGTGTTCATATGTAAAAAATGAATGAAATTAAACAATGAAATTGTAGAGACTAGTGCCTTATTGGGTGTACGGAGTCAAATGAAAATATAAAATGAGTAACTTCTTTCTGGAAGAAACTCAAATTGTTTGGCATACAATTTTAAGTTTATAACTGGTATAAACATGCAAGAATGTGATTACCAAGTTCTTCTTAATAATCCAAATGAGTTTCCCTAATTACTATGATTTACTACAAGGATTTAATCTTTCCTTGAAAGAACCAATTAATCAAACCATACAGATACAAGAAGTGTGCACTGATAAACTAAAAAATATCCTTGATATATCAGTTTAAATAATTAGAAAACATCAACCTTGGAGATAACTTCAGTAATACTTTCAATTAACACAACAAACAATTGACACCAGAAAAATTTCACCACATCAAATGAATTCAATTGAAATCTCCATTGTTTCAAACATGCATCATAGTCTCAAAATTGTAAACATTTTGTATCCTATTGTATTTTTTGTTCGATCTCTTCTATCTTTCTCTTTCATTCACAGTCAAAAATGGGTATTTATATATTGGCCATATGAAAGGTCACTTCCATTCGTATTCAAATCCTGGGAAATCCATCTATTCGGGCTTTTAATAACGTTCATCAAACACTCACAAAGACATCATGTAGTTCCACCGACACCTTGAGTCTCTCCGACTACCACAAACTATATATCACTTTGATTTCCTGTAGTCTCATCGATGTTTTGAGTCTTCCCGACAACTATCCTTTCAGTCTTAAGTGTATCATTGTGACTTAGGGGGTCAGCAAAATGTTCCACAACTTACTTTGTGTCTTGCTGAGACATCTTCTTCGGTTCATTTTATGATTTTCGAGACATAAAAATTCTCCTACTGATAGAAAATCACCCGGTGTGACATTCCTAACTCTCTTTGATGAAAGTCTGTCTTGTCGAATCCATTCTGTCCAAATTTACTGCCAAGTCCTAATGTAATCTTATCGGTGTGACATAGGGGGTCGAGAGGACTCCATAAGCTCATCCCGATGACAATGATGGAATCTTCCTCTATTTTATCAGTAAGACCAAGTGAATACTCTGGGAAATTACACCGATGGCTCTTGTCTCAGTGACATAGTTCTTTGTGCTTCATCGGTATGACACACATGTGCTCACTATGACTTATCCTGACAATTGTTGTCTCACCGATAGGACCCTACTGTCACTGTGACTATGCATTTCCTCTTGCTGAAATCAATCCTTAGATGAAAACCTATCAGTATGACATTCCTGATCTCTTTCTGATAGACTGCAAAAAGACATACATTAGTATAAAATGCTTTATGGATCGGTGAGACCTGCATCATGTTACACTGATATGGTTTATACATTCAAATGCTTAGGGTTAGGCGAATTCTATGGGACCAAACGATGAAAACCAACTAATGCATGGGAAAAATGATATGCAAAGTGGATTCTTATGCTTATGGTATGGGAATTTTTGGGAGCTAACGGGTATGTGCAGCCATGAAATTTTCAAAATTTTATAGTTCTAACAGTGGCTTCGTCTGGGGATGAATGATCGTGAGATCATTGCAAGGATCCAGATTTTTGGGTGAGCAGACCAAACTCAAGGTGATGGACCAGTGAGCAAGATGGAATGAATGGAAATGGAGATGAACATGACCCTATCTAAACCAATCAAGGTAGGAATCCTATCATCCTTGGTATGCAAATAAATGTCTACTCCACATGAGTTAGAAATTTCTAAATCACATACCTCTTCTTGAATGGATATAGATTTTTGATCAACTTCAAAGGTTTCTCCATCATTTCGAGAAATGCACTAGGAGTCATATGAATCATTGCACAAAGAACTTTCACTGTCAAAACAAATGTAAGTTGGACACACGACTTCTGAATCACCATCATGTGCACATCTCTGGTATTCAAGAGTTAGCGTATCTGAAATTTTCTCACTGCTGAGTGAACAAGTTTCTTCTTCCATATCTTCCATTATTTCTCCCTCTTCTTGATCTCCATAAGAGCTGAAAATATCTCCTTGTTGTAGATCATGATTCACATGATTGTCCTCAAAATATTCCTCATTGTGGCATGATACATCCTCATCATGGAGTGGATTCGAAAACATAGAGAAATCATTCTCTTTATTATCAAATGTGTCCCTATAGTTCTCAGCTGCAGCTGGAGGTGTTATTTGTTCACTATCAAATGGACCCACATTTTCCATTGCTTCTTCTTCTTGATCACCACAAGAACTGCAAGAATCACCCCATTATAAGTCAAAATCCATAGGTTCATCTTCACAATCTGAATATTCATTGGATCCCTCATAACATGTACTGCTTTCCCTGTCACAATCTATTATGCAAGATAGATCTCTTGTATCTTCATCTTCATCATGCAGGCTATCATATGAATCATTCTGACCTGAACATGTCTCATCTTCTATTGGCTGCATTGTTTGATCAATTTCTCTATACTCATCAAAAATACAACTATTGGATTCAATATTGATAGTGTTCTCATACCTTATCCTCTCCATGGAATCAATAAATTTATTCACTTGATCAAAGGCATGTTGTATTGATGATTTTGGCCAATAAGCTGATTCAGGTTTCCAAACTCTTATGAATTGTGCAACAAAAAGGGGTCTTGTAGGCTTATAATTAAGAGGTAATTGCATACAGATATTTATCATCCTGTCGTATAGAGATATTTCATCTTCTCCTTCATGTCTCCTTACGTTAAGAAACGCATCAAAGGGGTAAATTCCACATTATGATTCTGCGATGGAATCTTGTCTTTGTGTATGTACGTACTCATCTTCTTCCTCCTCAAGCTGTTGATTTGGATATACATTTCATTGCAAGTTTTGATTGACACCTTCATGTGGGTTGGGATTGTGTTGATCATATTGATAGTCTTGATAGCTTGCCAGCCTTTGTCCAAGAGGGACTGGATAATCATTTACTTGCTTTGATGGTTGTGGTGAATGAATGTTTTGTTGTGCATGATATGCATTTCTTCCATTGTGAAGATTCCAAATTGTATTATGAGGTGCTTGAGGGGTCCAATGCCTACTTTCATTTATGTATTCATTCTTATTGCAAAATTATCTTGATTGTAATAGTTGCTGGTTCAATTGTAGTGTTTCTTTGTCCAATTGCAGTCATTGCTTTTTCAATTCTTTAATTTATCTTATCAACTATTGCCTTCTAAAATATTATTTTGTTCCATACACAAATTGTCTATCCATTCTTCATCAAGTTTTTAACCAGAGTTGCCACCTACTTTTCAAAAAGAAGGAAAATGATTCTTTTAAAATTATTTTTTATTTTCCCTAGCGGAATCACTTTTTTCTAAAACTTCACAAATTATGAATCTTTCTTCAATGATTCTATATGATGATCTTGAATTGGATATTCTGTAATAAGTCCCCAGCGGAGTCACCAATTTGTTAAGTGCATGACTCGGATGGGGAGTGCAAATGAAACAATTGTGAACCTTTGGTTAAAGATCAATTTTAGAACTGTATTGACTCTATGGATGGATAGGCTGGAACTAGATTTTATGATGTTTGTCCCCAGCAGAGTCACCAATTTGTTAGCTTTCAAAAATGTCGGTTTGAACCATGAGAGGTTGCCAAGCTCTCACAACATTTCAGGGTAACAGATAAGGCCAAATGATTTGAACCTTCTTCTGTTTAGGTGCTGCTAGACCTAGGCGGGTATACCTATTTGAATAAACCAGACTTGACCTCTGTTCATTTCCTAAAGCAATTTACCCACACTGGTAAATAGGAGTGGATAAATGAGTTTTATTTTGGTATAAATTGTATAAGCAATATCAAGGAAAAAATATAATGTGTTCATATGTAAAAAATGAATGAAATTAAACAATGAAATAGCAGAGACTAGTGCCTTATTGGGTGTACAGAGTCAAATGAAAATTTGAAATGAGTAACTTCTTTCTGGCAGAAACTCAAATTGTTTGGCATACAATTTTAATTTTATAACTGGTATAAACATGCAAGAATGTGATTACCAAGTTCTTCTTAATAATCCAAATGATATTCCCTAATTACTATGATTGACTAAAAGGATTTAATCTTTCCTTGAAAGAACCAATTAATCAAACCATACAGATACATCAAGTGTGCACTGATAAACTAAAAAATATCCTTGATATATCAGTTTAAATAACTAGAAAACATCAACCTTGGAGACAACTTCAGCAATACTTTCAATTAACACAACAAACAATTGACACCAGAAAAATGTCACCACATCAAATGAATTCAATTGAAATCTCCACTATTTCAAACATGCATCATAGTCTCAAAATTGTAAACATTTTGTATCCTACTGTATTTTTTGTTCGATCTCTTCTATCTCTCTCTTTCATTCGCTGTCAAAAATGGGTATTTATATATTGGCCATATGAAAGGTTGTGTCCATTCGTATTCAAATCCTGGGTGATCCATCTATTCAGGCTTTTAATAACGTTCATCAGACACTTGCAAAGACATCATGTAGTTCCGCTGACGCCATCAGTCTCTCCGACTACCACAAACTATATATCGCTTTGATGTCCTGCAGTCTCATCGATGTTCTAAGTCTTCCCAACAACTATCCTTTCGGTCTTAAGTGTATCATTGAGACTCTCACCGATGAAAACTATCATTGTGACTTAGGGGTCAACAAAACGTTCCACAAATTACTTTGTGTTTTGTCAAGAGATCTCCTTTGGTTCATTTTCTGATCGCCGAGACATAACAATTCTGCTACCAATGGAAAAACACATGGTGTGACCTTCCTAGCTCTCTCCGATGAAGCCTGTCTCACCAAATCCATTATGTCCAAATATACCGCCAAGTCCTAATGTAATCTTGTCAGTGTGACATAGGGGGTCGATAGGACTCCATAAGCTCATCCTGATGACAACGACAAAATCTTCCTCTATTTTATCAGTAAGACCAAGTGAATACTCCAGGACATTACACCGACGACTCTTGTCTTAGTGACATAGTTCTTTGTGCTTCATTGGTATGACACACATGTGCTCACTATGACTTATCCTGACGATTGTTGTCTCGCCGATAAGACCCTGCTGTCATTGATACTATGCATTGCCTCTTGCTGACATCAATCCTTAGATGAAAACCTATTGGTATTACATTCCTGATCTCTTGCTGATAGAATACAAAAAGACATAGATTAGTATAAAATTATTTATGGATCGGTGAGACCTGCATCATGTTACGCCGATATGGTTTATACATTCAAATGCTCAGGGTTAGGTGAATTCTATGGGACCAAACGATGAAAACCAACTAATGCATGGGAAAAATGATATGCAAAGCTGATTCTTATGCTTATGGTATGTGCAT
Organism: Sequoia sempervirens; assembly: GCA_007258455.2. NCBI lineage: Eukaryota > Viridiplantae > Streptophyta > Pinopsida > Cupressales > Cupressaceae > Sequoia > Sequoia sempervirens. The sequence goes on from VDFB02000015.1 coordinate 40,878,773, forward strand.
TTTTTGGAACTAACGGGTATATGCAGCAATGAAATTTTCAAAATTTTACAGTTCTAACAGGCCCCATGTGATTTTTGTCACATTTTTTACTTTTCAATGCTTTTCCTTACTTATATTTCATGCTCCTAGGACAACATAAGCCTATGGCTTATAACTTTTTCTTTGATTTTTGTAGAAAATCAACCTCATGATATGCATATGGCCCCTTCTAGGGTAGCCTCTTTTGTTGCCTTAGGAAAAACTTCATGCATAGTTGCCTTCACAAAACCAAATGATGATTCTAGTTCATAAATTTTTTTTTTGCCTAAGTTAATTAGGGAAAATATTTTTATGATTTTTTGTATAAAAATCAATCATGTGAAGAAGCATTGAATGTAACATGTTGATTTTTTGCAAAAAATAGATGCAAAAATCAACATAACTAAAGATCAAAGAGACAAGAGTTGAAGGTAAAATTGGAAAAATCAAATGTAAAAGAGTGAGCCTTATCATTTTGTAATTTAGAAACTGCAAGATGTAAAACAACTAATTAAGAAATGTTTCTATAAATTTATTGATTAAGTTGCTATTTTAAAATGCAGGTAAGATGCACTTCAGTTAACACTAAAACTTTCCATTTTGAGTTCTTGGGCAGATTGAGAGAGAATGTGGCAAACTGAAGTTTCTATTTTTAGTTCCAGCTGTTTGCACCTTTTTTAGAGAGGCTTTTTAGATGGACACCTTGGAAATGGAAAGTTTGCATCTTTGTGGGACAGTTTGGAGTAGATTTTTGGCACAATTTTCTAGTCTTTTGTTTGAGCTCGAAAATGTAGATTGGATTGCTTTTTGGAGAAGCAATGAGCTAGATTTTTCTATTCTTGCACCTGATGGTCACTTTTGGCTATATATTAGAGAAAACTTGATTTTATCAGGGTTCATAGATTTCAATTTCTTTCTCTCATATGCATTGTTGAGAGTCTTGTAAACTTCTAAATCTAATTTGATATTCTGTTCCTTCAATTTCAATATAAGCAACAAAATGCCCCTTTCATTTTTCTCTTCTCATGTTCTTACAATAATAATTTGGATGATTGTTTGTGATTCAAGTTTGCGGATCCTTATTTTGTCTCATTATTATGAGTTGTAGGTAGGAATTGTAGACAATTTAGGTTGTACATTGTATTCAACTCTTCCCGAGTCTTTGTACAAAACACTATTGAGCTAGGTAATCTAAGGTGCATTATGGGAATTAATGCTTAAAGGGGGTTTTTGTGAATCAATTCTTGGAAAAGTCACTAAGTATTTAGTTGGTCATCATTTAGCTGTAAGTTTTATTTTTTTAGTTTTCTCTCTCCCCTTAGAAAACTCATAGTTTAGGTGATCATCTAAAGGGAACCAGCCCTGATCTGGAGATTAACTCTATTACATAGACTTACCCACAAGTCTAGAGCATTTCCATGTTGAGGTAGGATAAACAATCCCAACTTGTTTGAGGGTGCAATCCTAATCTCCAACACATCTATTGAAAAATTGAACTGCATCTATTAGATATAACACCAAAACTTGTTAGAAATCACTAGAAAAGATAGAAACCCACATCTATCTATGCACTGCAATTATTTGGTCCCACACCACAATTATTTGATCCTAAATTGTAGCTTTTGATTTTAGCACTACATCTTTTGGGTTGTACATCGCATCTATGAGATCACAAAAAAATTGAGTCAATTCCTAAGCGTCCACATTGCAATTCCATTTCAAAAAGTGACCATACATTTATACCTAAGACTTGTTTAGTTTACCTTTTTCTTTCAACACTTTTACCATTTCCTTAGTTTAGCATTTTCCATCCTAGATCATTCATATTCACCTTTGAGTCTTGAAATTAGGAAGCTTATTAGATAATTAATCAAACCATAGTCACATATTTTAGGTGTCTTGACCTCATCATCTTTCATCTATCTTATCCTCAAGTTGAGCCTTAAACTCATGAGTCTAGTTTAGGTTTTCTTTTATCCAATAATCACCATTATCTTAGTCCTTTTCCTTCTTGAAGTCTTGACATTCTAATTTATTACCTTGTTTCATCATAGTTTTTCTAGCATCCTTTTTTAAAGGTCCAAACTCAAATATCCAAAAATCCTAAAAACCATAGCATAACCTCATTGTCATTTTTCATCCTCATTCTTAGTTTGCATCCATCCCAAAAATCTCAAAATTTGAAAAAAAATAGAAAACCACCAAAATACAAAAAAAAACAAGTCTTGTATGGTCCTAACTAGGTCACAAAGGAAATGAAAAGAAATGGATCTCTCAAATGACTCCAACTTTAATTCTACTAGAACCATGAATTTTGGGTCATCTTCAAATGAACCACCAAAGTCATAACTTCAAATGGAATCACCTTTTTACAATCTCACTTTACATGATGTGGAAGAAGGACTCACCCAAGAAAAAATTGAAAATGCTTCCCAAGATCATAGGATATTGTGTATCATAAAAGAGCTCATAGCAGTAGATCATGATAGATAATTTTTGGCACTTGCTCAAAATGGGTCCAAACTTCCCACTAGTTTTAACATTTCCACAATCATAGGGTCACCATCAAATGACACAATTGAAACTAAAGGTCATGTCTATAATACGCTTCCACCGAACCATCCCACTTCAGAACAAATACACTCTAGTATGCCACTTGGGGGAACTACACATAACATGATGATAGTTAACATCCCCCCTACTCTGATATTTGGGACAATAAGTACAAATCCAACATCCCATGCACCAAGCCCCTCATCCACAAATCCATTTTCCATGACGTCTTACACCATGGGTGCATCATTCTCTAATCCATTTACTATTGAGCAATTTTTTCTCATTAAGTGTTTGTTTTCTTCACTTCGTTCTTTCAACCTCGAGGCCCTCACCTCTTCATCTATTATTTTTTCCTCACCACTTGTCACTCTGACACTTTTTTTTTTGGTGGTTGTAGGATCATTTGGACAAAAAGGTGCACAACTGCACCATGTAGTGCTTGTGATACCTTTTCAAACTTTACCTTCTTTTTGGGCCCAAATATGTACACATGGCTGCCCCATAGGAATTTTCCTCAAGTCGCTCTCCCATTTTTTGAATAATACCCACCACCTTTCCATGTCGACCTTATTTTCTTGGGAAGGTCTCTTTACCATTAGAGAAACACTTTCACGAATGCTATCAGGTGGCAACACTTTTTATTCCTTTGTTGCTTCTGGAGTCAGGATCTTTTGACATCACCATTATCATTTACAGTAGATACAATCAAATTTAGTTGAGAATTTACAACCATATCTTCCTTCTAATAGGGAGACCTACATGAAGCTCTGGTAGAGATCTAGGTTATTGAGTTGTTACACCCATCACCATTATTGAAGTAGCTCAAATTTTATTATCATATCATATCCAAATTTTTATCAGATTTTGAGGCCATTTGGTGATGAAACCTGTGAGGATTTTTGGCTTTGGCAGTAGAGAGTGCTCGGTGCTTGTATGCTTCCCTTGTCTTATAAAAGGGAATTTTCTAGGAGCCACAAATAATAAGAGATATAGATATTGATCAATAGATAGATAGATTATCAGTAGTAGTAGAATATGATATAGAGGATTTCTTATAGAGCTCTGATTGTTATTTTCTAATAGATGTCAAAAAAAATTGTTTAGATTCATTATCTGACCTTAGAATTTTCATTATTTAGTAATATATAGTAATAGAAGAAGAAATTTGTATCAGATTGTCCTCATGTGGCCTTTTCTTTATGCTTTATTATCTGTCTCATATACATTGAATGCTTTGTATCTTTTTATTTCTATATACGAATCTTGATATTCAATTTTCAATTGCTAGCTTTTATGATCTCCTAACCTAAACATTCAATAAATGAATCATGTCATAATACTCTTTCATTCTCTTGTTAAAGTTTTATCAGTTTCATATTATGTTGTTAAGTGGAATAGCTTTGTAAGGATCTAAAATATCTTGTTTGAATTTGGGTTTTCCTTTTTCTATTCGAACCTTAATGTGTGCTTCCCATGGAAGGATTTGAATTACTGCTATGTGCCCGCATAAGACTTAGTCACTTGTTCTCCTTCCAACAATGAAGGGTCTATGGCATTATGTATTCACTTTATTAGAACCTAGAGCTTATTAGGGTTTTTTTGAAATGTTGTAAAAGCTTTGGCACATCACTGCAATTAAGTTTTCCTTTCTGCATTTCCTTCTCCCTTTTCCCCAAACACAAAATAATACCTATTTTTCTCTAAAAATCTTGGAGGTTATTCAGCAAGGTGTAAATAGGTCCCCCACTCACTGAATTTCCCATAAGAATATTTGGTAGAAGTGCAAGCTTTCATGATCAGTAGTTCTTTTTTCTGGCATGCCCAGTGTGACCAAGATATTTCATAGTGTTTAATACCCAACCTTAAAGAAGTAATTGAATTAGTTTAATAGGAGAGAGTGGTAAACTCATGCCTAGGGTCCAAACTAGGGAATCTTCTTGAGGAAATTTCCAATATTCTCAATTACCCTATTCAACCCCTTGGAAGAGATGAGTCATAGGTTCTATATCAACTGTCAGAAGCAATAGAGTTAGGAGTGCTAGCCCAAAATCTAGAGCCTTATCTACCCCTCCAAGTGGTTGAGCTTTTCAAATTAGAATACCTTTTACCCAGTCCATAGAGGTTTTTTTCTGATGGCTCTCTAAGGAGCTCATAGAAATTTTGTAACCTAGGAAGTAGCAATCCACTAGTTCCACCCACCCCTCTAGATGTGTTACCCTCCATCCCTACCAATTCCCTCAAAGAAATCTCAAATTTTATTGAGGAGGATTTCAAAATTCCTTCCAAACATTCAAGATATCACAGATGTCTATAGAGTTCACAACATCATAGAGAAAAGCATTTCCTTAGATTATTAGTCGAATCCTTTAAGGGAAAGACTCAATATTGGTATAGATTCCTAGCTCCCAATTTCATCCACTTGTTGGATGATCTCAGAGGGAATATTTTGGAGTATTTTTTAGTTAAAGGAGATCACTCAACCTTATTATAGTAGTTGATAACAATCAAGAAAACTCCACAAAAAGCTATGACAAATTTTAACACTAGGTTCCATAAAACCTAGAAAAGAATCCCTATAATAGCTAGACCTCTAGTGGCCATGAAATTCATGTTCTATTTGAAGGCTTTCAATTCAAACATTGTAGTTATGGTGCAATCACTTGAGGGTGATAATCTACTTGATGCATATGGTCTAGTTGTGAAAGTAGAGAATAGTTTTATAGATGTTGGGAAACTTCTACCATGACTATTGATGCTAATTTTCATGGAGATCTTTGGCAGAACACAAGAGGAGGTAACCCCCAATACAACTTCTTCACTCTGTAGCACATCGGCTACACTTCCACCTTTGATGTATGTATATCTAAATACACAACCAAGCACATCGAGCTCTTCTTTGTTGGTCGTGGATGTCAATAGCATGAATAATTTTGCAAATAAAATTGTCATTATTTGGCATCACTAAGCAGCACTTCCAAAGGCCCCCCCCCCCACAAAATTATAAAGGAGGGAGACCACCTTTTTAGCATAATATGTACCAAGGGGCTACAAGAGGGGGTAATCAACCACAAGCATCAAGGCAGATAGTCTCAATGACCACTCTATAACAAATGGTCAAAACCAACACAAGTAAGGACTTGATTCCAGGTCAAAACAACCTTGCAGAAGATACAAAGGCATGGTGTTTTTCATGCAATGACACCCATATGCCCCAAAATTGTCTATGAGGAAAAATCTAGTAGAGGGTGGTGAAACAAAGAAGTCAAGGCATTCCTCTAGACGTCAAAATTTATCAGTCCCTTAGGATTGAGAATGCCAAATTTAGTGCTCAGATGTAGGATATGTCCTTGGAGAAAGAAGAAAATATCTCCTCCAACCAAGCATTTTTTTCTTGGGTGGAGGGAAAAGACTCAATGTTCACAAATGAAGTCCCGACCATGAGAACACCATATGTAAAATTAGACTATAATACTAGATCAAAGAGAAGGTTCACTAGAGAATACATGCCACATGTACCATCGGCACCACCAACCTGACAACCATAGCGGCCTCAGTCGTAAGTACCATAGTTACAACTAAAATTTATGGATAAGGTTCATGGCTTGCCTCTGGTAGACAAACCTTTTCCTAGAGAAAGAGAAACACCCCCATTCAAACTAGAGGTCCCATCGATCAAAATGCTTAATATGGTGGAGCAATTGAAAAATGATCCAACTAATGTATCTCTGTGGGATGTCTTATCCATTCCAAAGTATAATATTCTATTGTAGGATTCGTTGAATAGAGAGGAGAAAACTCCACTACCATATTTAGTCCCACCGCATAACCAAGATAAAAGAAAAAGGCTCACATCGGATCCCAAAACTTTGAGGGCTATAGCATATGTCAATGTGGGAAAAAAAAAAAGGTGAGAAATAGGTAAGCAATCCAAAAGCCACCCATTTCTTCTTGACTCTTATTGTAGGGGATAAGTTACTACACAACATGATTGATTCAAGGGCCACTAATAAAATTATGCCTAAGATAGTAGCCAATGCCCTAAACTTGAAATATGAACCCACAGAGAAGGGAAATATGTAGTTGGATGGAAAGAAGGTCTTGAACAGAGGTCACATTAAGGACCTCCCTTTAACATTGTATTCCTTTTTGAGCCAAACAGTTACCTAGAATGTGCTCATAATTGCCATTCCCCCTATTTTTGGAATATGCCTATTAAGGGACTTCACAACAAAGATAGGTGAATACCCGGTGCTTGATTGGTCCCACTTGATATTAAGGACTAAGCATAGAGAAAAGATGAAAATCCTATCCCAACCTTTGTATCCTGAACACATCATGAAGGATGTAGTAATGAGCTTTGAATATAAAAACATTTCCATTTACAAGAAGGAGATGTACCGTGTGGAGATATTGGAGGAAGAAGAGGAAACAAGTGATCAGATCCAAGAAGAAGTCCTATGGAACCAATTTATTGATTCTGATCCTTTCGGTAACTTCCATGCCACTTGTTTGGGAACATATGTAATGTTTGATGAAGACCAGGCCCTTTTAAAATTGGTCAAGGAGAAAGAAGGCCTGAGCAAACCTATTAATGATGGCTTATGGACATTGTAATTTGAGGCTCCAAATGTAAGACTAGCTCTAGAGCTAACATCTATCTTCTATCCCTAGTCGAGTTGGAGACCCCTAGGGCTTTTTGGTTTTAGCTCCCATGTTTGAACAATGATGCAAAATATGAAGGATTTGTTCATGGCTTGATGCTAGCAGAAAGAATGAGCATAAAAGGGATACAAGCATTTAGAGATTTTGATCTAGTGGTAAGAAAGGTCTGAGGATAGGCAACAACAAAGAATGTAGTCCTACCAGCAAAAAGTGTGGAACCTCATTGAAAGGTTTGAGGCTTTCAATATCTAGGTCATTCTAAGATATAAAAACTCTACCACGGATAGAAAGGCTACGATCAACTCGCAATTTGAGCCAACCTTCGAGTCAGCTGAGAACCAACATGTAGTACACATCATTGTATGACCATCTATCCTTGATAATGATCAAAACTGGTAGTTCTTTGAAGATGATGCCCATTTTGTTGCTTTCCTATGACACTCGAGATATTTTTCTTACCAATCATAGCCCAAATCTAAAGTGGTTGGTGAGGAGCAATAATCCAACTCAAATAAAATAAGCTCCCATGAGGCCTAATCACTCTATAGAACCTCTTTGATTATGAAGATGCAAGAAATAGTAAATGAAGATTCATAGTTGACAAAGAGGACTATGAGGACCTCGATGTCAAAAATGGTAGGAATCTCAAAGTTAGGAGGAATGTGCCACAAAAAGATAAATAGAGGTTGAGATCCTTATGAGCTAAGTACAATAGAGTCATAGCTTGGACCTATGATGATCTCAAAGGCTATGATTTGAGCATAATTCAACACACCATTGACCTAGTCGAAGGATCCAAGCCAATCCAATAAAAGCAAAGGTTGGTCAACCTGAACGTTGAAGCCTTAATGGCACAAGAGCTCATGAGATTAATTTTGTTAAATATTATACACTGTTGGATGTTGTGGTTGTGTTGTTGATATGTGGTTTTCATTGATGTCAACACTATTAGCATAAATGTATTTGAACCTATATATGTCGAGGATATTGAGAAAATTGTAATAAATGAGTTGTAGGTTGTCAGTGGTGAAGTGAAGTTCAATATGTTGGTTATTTATGTACGTTGTTGATCAGAGGTTGTGAACTAAAGGGTTTTTTGTTGAGTGTATCTAGTTTATCCATGTCGAGTTTCTGAGATCCACATGAAGATTTGATCAAGTTATGAAGATTTTTATTTTGACAATTTTTTTGTTTCTTTAGTTGGTGTTCCTAATTGAAGATGAGGCTATTTCAGTTAGTTTAGTTGTTGTGGATGCTTATCTTGTGATTCATGATTCTTGTGGATGTTTCTAGATTGTGCTCTATCTTTTTTGCACATTCACATTGATTGTTGTGCTTGTGGTTGGCAATTTTCCCTTGTGTGTTCATGTTTTTCTTGTTCTTGGGCGACATAGTGTTTATAGCATGTTGTGGATCTTTGAGGAGTAATTAATTGAAGTGTTTTCATGTTGGAGATGTTGATTTGGGTCCTCCCTAAGTTATGTCTGACCTTGGTTGATTCACATTGATAATCTTTAATGTTTTGAACTGACAATTTATATTCATTTTTTTATTTCTTTGTGGCCGACATGAAGGGATGAAATTTTATGTTGTGGATATATATAAGAGATTGTTCATTTCATTTGAAGTATGTCGAATGTTAGTGTAATTAATATTTAATTACACTTTCATAAGTTTACTTAGGTAATATTTTAATTCCTAGGTTAATTATTGTCATCCTTATCTTGTTGAGCTATCTTGTTGCTCAAGATAAGATTAGGGTTATGCATACTTTTCTTTTATAAAGAAAATCATCTCATGTAATTATAGTATTCTTGAATAATATTATTTGCACATCTTCATACAAAGCTCTGCTTTTTTCTATTTTTCTCTTCTGTGGAAGGTTTTTAGGTTTGCATGTCTGATCTTGGTTTCTAACATAGTATCAGAGCCTTGATTTGTAGCCCCTTCTCAGATTTTTGAGAAAATCATTGCAAATTTCATTCAAGATTCCTCGAGGGTTTCATGCCTTGAATTCATCTATACAATGTCTTGGATCAGATCAGGCTTCACCATTGGATTCAAAGTGCTAGAAAAAGTCAAGATTGGCTTTTATTTTTTTGATTTTGGTCATTGTTTTCCAAATCTATGAGGGTTTCAAGCTCAAATATTTTTTGCAAGCTCTAGAGGTAGCTGATTTTTTAGGGCACTTTGAGCACAAACGGAGGTCACCATCACGTTCGTAGCTGCCAAAAACCCTAAGGTCGCCTTTCATTTCTTTGATTTTGTAGAAGTTTGTCTGGAAGGAAAAAATATTTGCTAGGGAGGCCATATGGCCTCCCCACCTCGCTTCCCGAGGCACGAAAATAAAAATAAAAATGAGTTTCTCATTTTTCGCACTGACACTCACAGAGTAAAAGAGATCCACTACCCGACGGCCACCAGGCGGTCACCCATCCTCCACCGTTGCTGGGCTTCACTGTCAGTCTCCCATCGGGTGCCTTTAGCGCCCACGGGCCCCTCTGCAGCTCTGCCTCAGTCACATGGAGGACCGGGGGCCCTCCGCCCAGCCCTCACGGGCTCCACTTGCATCTGTCACCCGTCCTATAGGGGACCGAGCGCTATGCACCTATCCCCCAGCTGGCCCACAACACTAGCCTACGGTCCTATGGAGGATCAAGGGCTCCGCCATAGCCGCAACCTGCCAGCCCTTGGTTGCGCTTAGGACTAGGGGTCAGAATTTGTTTTAGCCCCTTGGGGGCCCTGTAGGCCAGATTGGCCTTCCTAGAACAATTTTCATGAAAAATGGTGTAACTTTTTCCCACGATGTCAAAATTGGGAAAATGAGATATCTTTGAAAAGCTAGTTCTGAGCACTATCCTTTGGTGTAGTTTAGTTTTATTTATTTTTATATTTAGCTTTATTTATTTCTATTTGAAGTCAGATGTTCATTTATGGCCTCCGAGCTCATAACTTTTTGTCACGATCTATGATTTTCGCCATCTTTGCGGCATTGGAAAGGTATTGAGGAGCTCTATGTTGTTGATGATGCATTTTTTTTTGTATTTATCCCTGGTTGATCATTATTCCATATTTTTCCCAATGTGTGTTTTGGAGATTACTTGGATGTTTTGGCAATTGGAAGGGTGAAACTTGAATCTTTGCACTTCATTTCAGTATCACATCATTTTATTTTCTGTTTATGCATGTTTATCATTCTCTCCTTTTATAATCATTGGGTTATTGTAATAAATGAACTAAGATAAAGTTCCATCAGGGGGGTTTCTTGCATAATAATCTGATTAGAGTGTAGTTTCACTTTGATCTCCATCTTGATTTTTAATGACAACTCGCATGGGTTGTATCTAGTTTCTTAGTTTATTTTGGTCACATCTTTCTCTTGCTTGACACATATTAGATTCACATCGTTTCACACTTCAGATTGGGAGCCTATGGTTATTGATCCACATTGGTTCAAATCCATCTTAGTTTAAGGGCCATGTTTTTATGGTTAATGTTCTAGAGTCTTTATGGTACTTGTTCACATGGAAGAGTTTTAGTCCCAGTTTGGCATCGGTATCAAGATACATAGTTTCTAGATTTTTTCATCATTTGATCTACTATTGCTTCACTTATTCTAGGGTTGTTCCAGTTTGTGAGTTTTCCAATGTTTAATGGCATCAAGTCCGTTGTTGCATTATTATGATTTCACTTGAGTCCTTAAATGAATCTCATTTGATTTCTTGTAGACAAAAGTATCTTTCCTTGCTTGTCGGATTGAGGTTCCAGTGTTCTTCTAGTGCTTCTTTGCAAGAGTCATCTCATTGCAGGGGGGTTTTGTCCCACCGGCTTTTCCTTCTCTACCTCATTCATTACATTTGTACATGGGTACCTGATCAGGCCTTGTTGTCGGGACCCATTCATGATTTCTTGCATTCATCTTAGTTTTAGGTGCATGCTTTTTTTAGTCTCCCTAAGTTGCACTTATGGGAGGTGTTAGTGTAATTAATATTTAATTACACTTGCATAAGTTTACTTAGGTAATATTTTAATTCCTAGGTTAATTATTGTCATCCTTATCTTGTTGAGCTATCTTGTTGCTCAAGATAAGATTAGGGTTATGCATACTTTTCTTTTATAAAGAAAATAATCTCATGTAATTATAGAATTCTTGAATAATATTATTTGCACATTTCATGCAAAGCTCTGCTCTTTTTTTTTTTCTATTTTTCTCTTCTGTGGAAGGTTTTTTGGTTTCCATGTCTGATCTTGGTTTCTAACATTGAATGTGTGTGTATGCGAATAATATTCTAAATCATTCGAAGCTAGAGCAGAGTGTGAAGAAGAGTGAAGAAGAGTGGAGAAGTGTTCATGTGCTTAATTGGAACTGTAATCAGGCATTAGCAGATTATATTTTCTCAGTTCAAAATCTGAATGGCTATAATTTGAATCTCTTTGTAAGATAGTGTGTCTTCCTTTGTAATTGAGCAGTGAGCTCTAGGAAGTGTGCTTGAATGCATGTGCATTCCCCATATTTCATTTTCATTATACTTTTAACAAGGTATAATCTTGTGGATTGACCTCCACCATGGTTTTTCCCCTAACAGGGTTTCCACAAAAAAAAATCTTTGTGTTATGTGTGTTTTTGATGTGTTGATGATTTATGTTTTCATGGTTAATAATTAGATCTGAGAATAAGGTTAATAAGTTGGATAAGTTTTGAATTTATGTGACAATTGATTCAACCCCCTCTCAGTTGTCTTCCCTTGTATTTCCAACAATTGGTATTAGAGAAAGTTCCTTGGAAGAAGTTTAACAACTTAAGGTGATCCAGGATGGCAAGTTACAAGAAGGATAGTTCCAATGTTTAATGGCATCAAGTCCGTTGTTGCATTATTATGATTTCACTTGAGTCCTTAAATGAATCTCATTTGATTTCTTGTAGACAAAAGTATCTTTCCTTGCTTGTCGGATTGCGGTTCCAGTGTTCTTCTAGTGCTTCTTTGCAAGAGTCATCTCATTGCAGGGGGGTTTTGTCCCACCGGCTTTTCCTTCTCTACCTCATTCATTACATTTGTACATGGGTACCTGATCAGGCCTTGTTGTCGGGACCCATTCATGCTTTGTTGCATTCATCTTAGTTTTAGGTGCATGCTTTTTTTAGTCTCCCTAAGTTGCACGTATGGGAGGTGTTAGTGTAATTAATATTTAATTACACTTGCATAAGTTTACTTAGGTAATATTTTAATTCCTAGGTTAATTATTGTCATCCTTATCTTGTTGAGCTATCTTGTTGCTCAAGATAAGATTAGGGTTATGCATACTTTGCTTTTATAAAGAAAATAATCTCATGTAATTATAGAATTCTTGAATAATATTATTTGCACATTTCATGCAAAGCTCTGCTCTCTTTTTTTTCTATTTTTCTCTTCTGTGGAAGGTTTTTTGGTTTGCATGTCTGATCTTGGTTTCTAACATTGAATGTGTGTGTATGCGAATAATATTCTAAATCATTCGAAGCCAGAGCAGAGTGTGAAGAAGAGTGAAGAAGAGTGGAGAAGTGTTCATGTGCTTAATTGGAACTGTAATCAGGCATTAGCAGATTATATTTTCTCAGTTCAAAATCTGAATGGCTATAATCTGAATCTCTTTGTAAGATAGTGTGTCTTCCTTTGTAATTGAGCAGTGAGCTCTAGGAAGTGTGCTTGAATGCATGTGCATTCCCCATATTTCATTTTCATTATACTTTTAACAAGGTATAATCTTGTGGATTGACCTCCACCATGGTTTTTCCCTGGTTTCCACAAAAAATCTTAGTGTTATGTGTGTTTTTGATGTGTTGATGATTTATGTTTTCATGGTTAATAATTAGATCTGAGAATAAGGTTAATAAGTTGGATAAGTTTTGAATTTATGTGACAATTGATTCAACCCCCTCTCAGTTGTCTTCCCTTGTATTTCCAACAATTGGTATTAGAGCAAGTTCCTTGGAAGAAGTTTAACAACTTAAGGTGATCCAGGATGGCAAGTTACAAGAAGGATAGTCTGAGATTCGATGGAACAAATTATTCTTTGTGGAAGACTCGAATGAAGTTCCATTTGAGATGCATTAGTGAACCCTACCGGAGCATTACAAGTAATATGTATATTATTCTATAGAATGGTCCTACTACTTCTACTGAGATCAGAGATGTTGAGTATAATATATGGGCTAAGGAAGATTTTTTGAGTGCTTTGACTAATTTTTAGATGATAAATGTTATGGATCTAAAGACTACTCATCAGAACTGGAAAAAGTTGGAAACCTTGTATGAAGGTGATGCTAATGTGAAGATTGCTAAGTTGCAGAGTTTGCAAAAGAAATATGAAAGGTTAAGAATGGGTGATGATGTGACCATTAATACTTTCATGCAAAAAGTGAATGAACTTGCGTGTGGTATTAGATGTGTTGGTTGAAAGATAGATGAATCTAAGATTGTTGCTAAAGTGCTTAGATCCCTGTTTGATTCTTACAAAGTCAAAGCTAGTGTTTGTTGTGTAGTTTTTGTACACACACCCCGCTGAAAGCAGGGACCCTCTTTTGCTTTCATTTTTGGTATTTTGGCCCTTGTTATTTTGAGGTTTTGTTACCTTTTCATGTGTTTGAATGATTATCTTATTCGTGCAAGTTCCCCCCTTCTAGGAAGCATTTTGAAGATCTAATGTTCTAGGAAACTTTCGGGTTTTTGGCTACTTTCGGGAAAATCTGCGCTTGGCAAAGTTTCCCAAATCCTCTCATAACCCGATGCTAGCTGCGTTGCACTGTGGTTCATAATTTCTTGGTCTTCGCGGAATTCCTTTGTGACTAGATTTTTTTGAAATTTCGTTGTCTTGTTAGATTCCCGGGTTCATTTTTTTGTGGTCTTGTCGATTGCATTTATGATCATTTGTATGACTTCTGGGAGAGGTATTTAATCTATTTTGGGGAATTTTTATGCCATTATGTTTTATCTTTTGCTCTCTTTGAACTGGAGTGCGTGATCTTGAGTGCTTGGTTAGATTTGGCATGTTGAATCTATGAATTTCTTGATTTGGTGGTGATTTTCTGAGCACCATAACTGTTGTTGTTGTTCGGGCACTAGGGATTGTTGTTTTTCATTGTTGTTCACTTCAACAATGGTATGTATGTATTCCCTTGCTTTTTTTTGTTGAAGGTGACTAACTCTTTAACGTCCTGGGTGTGCTTGGAGTCTGAATTTCTATGCGTATGGGCATTGAACGTTTGAAGCTAGGGTTGCTCGATTGTGTTTGATTGATAATTTCAAGTGAGTTTTTGAGCTTGTCTTTTGATTTCATTTTGAGGTAGCTTGCTTGTGTGGACATAAAGAACTTTGTGAAAACTTAGCAGTTGAGTAATTAGAGCCTAAACTTGCCCTATGTGTCAATGGAAAAATTTTAGGTTTTGTGCTTAGGGCATCACCAATTCCTTTCCATTTCCTTCAAGGTGAGCTTAGAATTTAAAGATGATCTATAGGAGGTCCAAACCGAGTTAGTCGTAGGCCCAAGTTCCTCAAATTTTTGATTGTTCGATCAATTTGAGTGAGGTCATGAGGGAGTGTTGACATTCGGGTTTTCCTTTAGTTTTGGGATTTTCTTTTGCTGGTGGATTTCCCCGATTTTCCATGTTCTCTCCGTTTTTCTTGAAATATGTTGAAATCTGGAGTCTTTCTTGTTTTGCGGATTTCTTTCACTGCTGGATTTTCCCAAAATTTCCTTCATCCCTTCATTCTCCCATAATTCGTATGACATTGTTATTTTCGCAAAAATCCATCCTGGGCGGATTTGTCCGAAACTTTGTTGAAAATGATGAACTGAGGGATATCATGATTTATTAGTTGATGATTATGCATTGTATGATCAACTTGAATGGTTTGGGGATGTATCATGTTGTTTCTTAGTTAAATGATGGTCAATTGCATGGTTATTTGATGCTTTTATGCTTATTTTACTAGAATCTGCTTGGCTGGGAATTTTATGAAATTCCTCTTTGGCCTAGATTCCGCGGGATGGCTGAAAACCCAAACTTTGAGATGATTAATTTTTATGAGTTTTTTAAGCATTTGGATTATCATTGGACTTGTATTTTGGTTGAATGTGCTATTTGTGAATGGTTAACTTGGGTTTTATGTGATCTTTACTATGGTTTCTTTGTTGGATGTAGGCTGAGTCAAGCAAGGCAGTGACAAGTGGAGCCAAGGGTAGAGTGGTGGATCCAAGTGCAGAGGGGTCTTCTATTTCTGAAGCAGAAAGAATCAAGATGGATCAAGAGTAGAATTCTTGAGAGAAAGCTTACTTCTATCTGGTCGGAGGTAATTGATACTAATGTTGGACTGTGGGATTATGAAGAGTACAAGACAAGAATGGCTACACAAAACCTTCCTTTTCTTGCAGAAAGAACTTTGGAATCAGGATTGGCACATGTAGCTGGATTTCCTTCTACAATGCAATGTTATGAGTTAGTGCTCAAGTGTGCTAGACACTATGACAATAGTACACAAAGGATAGTTGGTCCCCAAGGGAGAATTGTAGCAAATTTAAATCATGTATCTATAGCCCAGACCTTTGACATGCCCGACAGATCTCATGTGGTGGATTTTGATATGGATATGGAAAAGAAGTTCTATGAGAAAGATACCATCAAGTCCCAACAGGTCATCAATTCTTGGTTGGAAAATCCCAAGTCCCAATTTTCAAAACTACCCAAGTAGCTATTCAGAGCTAAATTCAAGGAGTATTATGATGTCATCACCCTTCTTAGTAGAGTGTTAGGGTTTAAAAGTGCCGGTGTATTTGAGAATTCACTATTCCATGTCATTGTGAGGATGGAGCATAATATTAACTATCATTGGGTAGGTGTTATAAGTGTTATGATTCATGAACAAATGTGTAATGTGTTGCAAACAAAGACCTTCACAATGACTTCCTACTTAGTCTATGTGCTTGCAAGATTCCATCCATACAAGGGGCTAAGTACAAGGGGTGTGTTTGGGCAGGATGTGATCTATGAGGTTTATCCACAGCTGCATCTGTGTAACTCAAGCTATAGGAGGGTGAATGATGCATTCACCATGTACATCACCAGATTATTGCAAGGTGTAGAGCATGTGCGGATATCTGACAATGCTAAGGAGTTGAACAAAAGGTATGGGGCTTGGTTCATACAGTTTCCCACCTTCTCATACATAAGGATAGATGGCTATTAGAGGGATCCGTATAGACTTCCTAGGTATCCCACAAATCACATTATACTTCTGGAGGTTACAAGGAAAATATGTGACTTTGATGCCATTGTAAAAAAAGATAAGCATAAGACTAGATTCGGTGGAGATTTTCCTCTGAGGATAGGCACGAGTGAGGCCTACCCTTCTATTAATTTGGCCTATGCTTCTGAGGAAGAAATGAGCACTCTTGGGTTATCCTTCCATTCCAAGAGGTCTAAGTTTGACAGAATTGGCGAAGCACAGAAGAAGGCCAATAAAGAATATAGTCACAAGGATGATATAAAAGACTATTGGGCCAATTGTAGTGATGAATTTGAGATTAAATAGAAGAATTTTTCCAGGCTACCTGTTAACTTGGTCTGACTATATAATGTGAAGGCTATTCTAGATCAAGTTGAAGATGATGGAGATTTGATTCAGGGCCATGCTTATGAGGCAGTGAAGGAAAAAACAATGGGAGAAGTGGACTGGTTGGAAGAGGAGAAAACAAAATTGGAACAACTTAATGACTCCAGTCATTAAGTATACAAAGTTGTGGCTCAAGCATAAGATGTGAGAACTAGAAAGTGAAGGTGTGCAATGCACCTATGATCTAATGGGAGACTTGGAGTCTCATTCTACCTCTGAGGAGTCAATTGAATAGGATCCTAAGGGTAAGGGAAAGGTGAGATATCCTTTCAAAATCAAGATTAAGGATGTTCAAGCAGAGGAAGTACAGAAGGAAGCAAAACAAATAAAGCTTGTTTCCAAGAAAAGGGGGCATGCTTTAAGGACTAAGAAGCCAACAAAAGATGAAGATGAAAAGGAAGACAAAGAGGTTAGTGCTTATGTGCCCAAGAGGAGAAAGATAGTAAGAATGTCACAAAAGGAAAAGGGAATCTCCAAGGAAGGAGAGGAAGTTGGCCCACCTGTGATAAATGTAGAAAGTTCAGGAGAAAGGACACAGGTATATACAAGGAAATCTAGAACACCTTCTCCTAAGAACAGTGTGCCACAAAAGGATGCTCCTCCAGTTGCTCCTCTTGTAGAACAACATGATAATGTTCCTCCTCCTCATGAGGTCAGTCATGTGTTGGGTGAACCAGGTGAATCCAAGGAAGCAGAAACTCATCCAGATCTAGAGGGAGAAGAATTTCAAGAAGGTGGGCTCTATAGTGCTGAGGTGGAAATAGAAAGGGTTTTGCAGTCTCCCCTGGTTACATATGATGATTCACCTATTAGGAGTGAAGAAGATAGACCTGCTCAGAGAGAGGAAATACCAATTAAGACTTCATCACTGGTGCATGAAGAAGAAAAAGAAGAAACAGCTGAGGAGATTCATGAGAAATAGGATTTGAGTGAAGATGAGCCTAAAGATCAACAGGATGAGGTTGGGCAGAGTAAGGTGTAATCTGAATCTACTATCCCAAGCTGGTTAGATAAGGAGTTAAAGAGAAAATAGGTTGTTGTGGATGAAACCCCTCCCAATTGGGATGAGCTATTGGCAAACATAGGAAAAAGTAAACGAAAGAAGAAAGCTAGGGTCATCTCAAAGATTGAGAGAGATGAAACAAATAACAGGGTGGTCCACATTGCTACTCCTGCCCCTAATAAGAACATAGATGATGTAACTGGAGGTGATTACAATGTACAAACCATTAACCTAGGGCCTACTTCCATGGAACAAGAGATTGAAGAGTATGAAGGCTCTAGTGCTGTGATCTTGGGTAGGTTGAGGAAAGAAGTGTAGACTAAGCAAGAACTGAAGAAGGAGAATGAGAAATTAAAGTACTTGCAAGACCTGATGAAGCCCTTGCAATCTATTAGCCCCTCATCTTCTGCTGCGAGTTTCCTACCACAACAAACCATAACAGAGCTGGAGAGGATGAAGACCACTACTCTTGTCATAGCGAACTAGTTACAGGGGGTGAAAAAAAAGGGAGATAATGCTATCAAGGACATCCTTTCAACTGGAGGAGATGCAATGAGGTCAATAAATTGGTTGAAAGATGTATTGGCTCAAGATAAGGAAGATGTAGACCTCCTATTGCAGAAAACCAAGACCATCATGGAGTCTACTAAAGATAAGTTGGTGAGTGATGGAATTCTTCCTTCCTCCAGAGCTACAAAACCTTGGGAATGATTTGAGGCATTGCAAATACAACAAAAGGTTTTGAAGAAGGTATATAAGTAGAGAAGGAAAATTGAAGACACCCTGACTGATATCTATAATAAATACATTTCGTTCTTTGAAGTGATGATAGGGAGAAATAAGTTTGCACCGAAGCATTTGAGCTTAGAGCAGTTGAGAAAATGGTGGCAAGATGTATATTCTCCAATTAGTGAAGATCCAGTTACTGAACATCAGTTGGATGATGCGGCCACCTATATTGCAGTTATTGATAAATATCAAACCAGTAAGGTTGAGTGGGATAAGTCGGTAGAACAGTTAAGATAAAATATTAAATCTATTGAGAAGAGACTTAAGGTTTTACCTTTGCCACCTATAGCCGACTTGGATAGGATACTTTTGATGGTGCATGATAGGGTGGAACAAAATAAAATAAAGGGGGAAGCAGTTAATGCAAGGCTACATTGAAATTTGTGCTTCCCATTATTTCTCCCCTTTCTTCACATGCATTGGACTGAGCTTTGTTGGAGACCCTCGGCCGACCTGGATGGAATATTTTCATTTAATGTCCACTTTGTTTATTTTGAATTCTTCTTAGCCGACTTCTTTGTGGCTATTTTATTATTGTAAACCCTAACTAGGCTGACATATCTCGGGGCTTTCTATTAATATGGCATTCTACCTCATTTTTAAGGGCTAGATAGTTTTTGTTTGGAGCAAATTAAGCAGTACAACAAGAGCTAGTGTTAGGAGTTAGTTATGTTTTCAAGCAAGCAAGTGCTGTAACAAAATACTAGAATTGTTGCTACTTTGGGTAATTTAATGCAAATGAAGACATTGTGATTTGGTGGCTTTCTTGTGTTGAATTTTATCTGGCATGGTTCTTGTGATTCTATCTTTGGAATTGCTTAAGTTTATTTGATAGATAGGTTAGGTTTAATGTTAGATGAATTGATAGTGTTTATGATTTGGTACTTGAAGTGTTGTAGCAATCTTTTGTCCATACTTTTCACAACCAACTAATTGTTAGTTTCTTTGCAAAGTTAGCCTGGACTTTTATATTCATTGAGCTTAGTTCAATTGTGAAGGTTTATTCATTTCGATTGCAATAGGGTTGTTTTGAATGAATGTTTATGATTTGAAAATATTTAATTCCTTAGAAGATTGCACTATTTCTATAAGATTGCAAATTCATCTGGGTCAAGCAGAAATCAGTTTCTGAGGTATTGGTCCATTTCAAGTGTTTTTCATTTGCATTGTTAATCTTAGGATTAGTCCTTTAATTTAAGAATCTCTTTGAAACCTTATCTCTTTTGCTATTTCTTTTATCATTTGAGTTAAATATAGAATTAGAAATATCATCATATTACTAGATCTAATAAATTTAAAGATTCAGTATTTGCTTGTAGTAAGGTCCCTTTGTGATTAATAGCATTTTCATATTTATCACTGAGTTGTTTATGCATTGTCAAGATCTGACATTAGGGACCTTGGGGTTATCTCTTGAGGCTTGCTAATAGAGATTTACCTTTCAAGAGAGATAGAATATCACATTTTTTCTGAGTTGTTGCTGTGCAGAAAAAATCATCAACACCATGCACCATGGAAAATCTTTAGTGACATTTGTAGAATGTTTTTGCAATGGGTTGGGTGTGTCTTGAGCTTGAGCATTTTTCTGATTATTTTGAACTGGCTTTTTGTTGTTCCAATTAGTGTGATAGGGATAATATTTCAACCTAGGTGGCCTATCATTTATTTGGAATTTAGGTTTCTCATTGTTTTCCACCTTCTCCAAAAAACTGACAATCTAATCCAGTTTTTCATCAAGAGTTGTAGCTTTACCAACTTTTTCATTTTGGGCTCTAGGATTCTTCAAAGTTTTAGGGTCATATCTTTTCCCTACCTTACCTGATGCTCTTCTATTGTTTTCTATGTGGACTTCTCATTTATAAGCATCTCTTAGAGTTTGTGGATCTTTGTCTCTTAGCAAGTAGAATATTTTTAATCAAATGCATTACAATATACCACTAAGCATGCACTTTCATTAGGCCTTAAGTAAGCTGGAACTCTATTCATAGCCTTTTGAAACCTTGCATTAAATTTAGTCACCATTTCATTTTGTCCTTTTGTGATGTTGTTGAAGTCATTTAGCTTAAACCTAGGACCAGTTTTGTCTCCATATTGCTCTCTAAAAACTATATAGAAAGCCTCTTTTGAATCAATGCTTGCATCAAGCAAACCTCTATACCAATCTCTAGCATCCTCAATCAAGGATTGCATGAAATACTTCATTGCAACATCATCATCCCAAAGATCAAAATCTTCAACAAAAATATGAAAGGATTTTGGGTGATCTTCACCACTAAAGGCATTGTTACTAGTGAAATTAGGTAAATGTTTCCTTGCATTACTAGGAATAGGATTTGGATACCCTGGGATTCTATTAAAACATAATTGCCTATATATTTTAACAGTCATTTATCTTCTTGGAAAGGGTCCCTCTTGTTCATTTTGGTTGTCATGATTCTTTCTCCCTTCTTTGTTTTTGAGCCTTCCAATGTCACTTACTCTTGGTTGGCAATCATGTTGATCATATTGTTGATTAGTCCTAGCCATATTTTCTAGTTGTGAAGAGGAAGTGGAATGATTTGTATTGGACAAAGGGTTATCATTCAAATGGGGATTTGAAGATGATGCACAAGAGTGATGGATTTTGGTTTCAGGAACATAATATTTTATGGTAGATTCTAAGAAACCTAGTTTCTTCTTCATCTCTATGTTTGAAGATAACAATTCCATCTCCTTCACTCTTTTTTGCAACTCCTCCTTTTCCTTTATTAACCTATCAGCCAATGTCTTAATATTATTATGTGTTGCATCCCTCTGAGAGGAACCTCCCTCATTTATCTTCACACCCCCAAGAGATTTATTTCCCTTATCAATAGTCTAGGAAACAACATTTATATTACTGGTGTAGACACTTAAAAATGACCTAGGCCAGCAAGATCTATTTTTACCACTTCCGTCCTAGCATAATTATGACATTTAATTATGTCTTTGGTCCACATTCAACTATTAATTAAATAATTCATAATTATTTAATTAATTCATGTCTATTTATTCTTCATGATTATTAAATAAATATATTTTATTTATTTATTAAATACATCATTAATTGTCTAAGTCTTCCTGAAATGAGACTAATTCTCAAATTTAAAATGAAATGATTTAAATTAATTTATTTAGATGAATTCTAAAACTTTTATGCACAAATTTTAATATAATATTTAAAGCTTAATTAAAGACTCTGAAATCTAAATTGCATATAATACACTAATCAACAAACTGTGTTCAAATATGTTCAATCATGCTGTCAATAAATTATTAATTCAATAAACTCAAGGTTTTAAAACACTTCATTGCTCAGACAATTTATAAAGCATTAATACTTATCTTTTTGAAATGTGCAGAATAAATCTCCAACTATTGTTGGAATGGTCCCTGGTTCAGCCTCTTCTGCCTGTGAGCAGTCTGGGAGGAAAGCAGACTTTGTTACTCTACACGAGTGTTGGTTCCACCAGAACAATGCCAACACTCGTGCCACAAAATCATGCCCTAGCCAAGACCATCCTGAGTGCACACACTTGTACCCCAGGTTGGACACCCACTATAGGAGTGCCCCTTCTCTGTCCTGCTCATAGCCTGCTAACCTGGAACTCTATTCCCACAATGTGTTGTACTTTCTTTTCCCTCTTTCTTGTGTTTTCTTCCAAGTCTCACATGAATGATTATATAAGCCTTAAGGGGTGGTTTCCAAACCATCACACCCTTTCACAAAGGTTGCATTTAATTATTTAAATAAATAATTATGTTTTTACCTTTTTAGGATATTTTTTTACATATATTCTTTATTAATATCTCTTTTAATCAAAGGATCATAGTATCCTTTGTTCTTCCTTTAATTTTAAAGTATTATTTCATAAATTTCTCTTCTCTTGGGGAAAAAGTCACATAACAATTCTCCCCTTTTAAATTAGCTATTGTCCTCAGTAGCACAAGAGATGCATCTACATCACAACTCAAGAAACACATAATCAATAATTAATGAAGCTAATATTGAATATAAGTATTCTTCATAATATTTATATATATTTACTTCATCCATATGCTTTAATTCATAGATATATCACTTTTTCAATTGCATTTGAAGTTAACAAGTAATTACGAGATTTTTTTTTTTCTCAATGACAAGAGCTATACATACAAACATCTTAGGAATTTACAATCAAACAAACTAATGGTATTTTATGTTTTTACTCACATTTATTGCAACCTTATCAATTTTCTCTCATGCACCCAATTTTATTTAATTACGCCAAGAGGTGTATTCAGTTGTAGAGGGAAGAATGTTTCTCCATAAACATTAACCCTTTTTCAAAAAAATTGATGTCCTTGTTGGCTGTCATGATGGTGAACAAGAAGAAGCTAAAAAGTTTCACCGGTGGCAGATCAGATGTTTGGCAGGCAGTGGATCATAACCGACAGAAGCTGAAGAGTCTCATGATGAGAGTGGAAGTTGATTACATTGTGTAACTGATGGCAGCGGAAGAGTCATCACAGTTTATAGTGGAGTGCAAGAGTGCCATAAAGAAATTAGATGCAGTGTGCATTGGATTCCTCATCTTCTAATTTCTACGTAGGTTTACTGATCATCTTCTGATTTCTACACAGGTTCCATTTCTTTCCTACTGTTTATAATTACATACATTAGAGCATATATTATTGTAATGTTCGTTTGAAGAAAACAGTTCGCTTCTTTCACTTGTGCATTCACAGATATCCATATCGCCAATTGCATTTGCTTGAAAGTTTTGAAGCTCCATGTTTTGATCTATGGCTACTGCTTCGTGCTGCTTTCAAATTTTATAGATCAATAGGATAGATTTGGGACTCCAAGTATTTTTCTTTGCTCATAACGCAATACTCGGGTATTTTAATATGACGACTCACTTCTTCTTGAGGTAGGTGGGATTGGAAAATTTTAAAGAGGAGAAATCAGTGGTGGCATTAGAGTTGCAGTGAAGGCAGATCAGAACTCAGAAATGTGTGTTGTTTATGACTATGTTCCCAATGGCACACTTGAGAAGTATCTCCATGGCAAGGACCTTGGAAGTTCCGATGACATTATTGTAAAGGAAATTATTTCCATGTTTTTTTATTCTGCATAAAAGGGTATTATTTCTGATAGTGAGACCAAATGTCAAGCCTATAGAATTTTTTAATTAATATGGTAAATATTCAAATGTCGTAGAATTATATTGTTTTGGTCCCAAAACTAAAAAAAAAAGAGTAAAGAGGAGTTGCACTATGTGGGGACAATGGAGGGAGCTTGATTTTGTAGGCAATCATTATCAAAATACATCTCAAATTTAGAAAAAAGGTGTAAGCAACGAGTAAAATATGTCTTGAAACACTAAAAAAAATTGCAATAAGCTTGAGATCATAAATTCCATGAGCATCTAAACATCTACGTGGTTAGACTATCCACCATATGTTTCTAATAAATTTCTCTCAAATTTTGATTCATATAAATGGTTGATAGAATTGTAGCTTGACAAGTCCCATGCAGAGGCATACTTCTTAAATTTTTTTATGCTATCACTGCTTAGAAAAAATAGCAAGCAATTTTTAGATGGACCTATCATGTTATTTTATGGTCCATTTTTTTAATGTTTCACATAAATTTTTTGAAGGAAAATGTAATCTTATGTGGGCATGCTTTTAAATTTTTTGTTCACAGTTAAAACTGCCCATCAAATCTCAATATTTTTTCTCCATGTTTAAAATTGGTAACAGCTTGGTTTTTTAGAAAGAAAAAATTCTCTTTTAAGATTTAGATAACAAAAAAAATTTTATGATGATTTTTTTATGTTTTTTCAAGTTTTATGATAATGGTTCATTGTTTAATACAGTTTAAATTTGATTTATGAAACTGGAAGAAATAAATAAACAGAAAACAATGTAAAATAATAAGTTTCATAATTTGTATTTAAAGAGAATATAAATTCAATTTTAATTTTTTGTGAAAGTTAATAATATAATATTTTAAATATCATTAATAATAATATTATAGTATAAAATAGTAATATATAATACATAGGGGTAATATTTTAATTTTTTTGGATTCAATACACAAGAAAGAACCTCTCGAGGAACAATCATAATCATTTATACAAATTTGCTTGAAAAATGATGAAAACTACACATGTTAATTTTTTTGAAGAGGCACTCTCCTCTTTTAACATCTCAAGTAGATATCTTTGATTTTACTCTCATTTTCCTATGCAATATGCAATAAGCACTTATATTTAAATATTTTGAATTCAAATGATAAAATGGATTGTTGTAGGATATGATGTTTATTATACAAAGTTAGAATGTGTGGGAATTGAGGATGTCGATTCAATTCACAAGAAAGAACCTTTTGCACAATAATAAATATTTATAAAAATATGCTTGAAAAATAATAAAAAATACACATGTTAAATTCAAAAAAGATAGTTATTAAAAAAATTATAAGCATAAAAAGAGAGTCAATAATATTATGGGTGTAACTATTCTCAAATAGGACAATAAGGTATTATTTCACAAAGATATCATGATCACAAGATTAAAATTTGATGGTTTTACTAGCAACAAATAAATTTGTGATTATGGCATAGGATCTTAATAACTATGAGCTAGGGTTTGCTATTATGATTTTACTCCAATCAAAAATGATAGTTGAAAGCCCAACTGCCTTGTAAGGTCAAATGATTTTGTTGAAACCCCTATCAACAAATGTACAAGAACAGTTTTAGATTATTGCAATAAGACAGTGAAAGAAATTGAAAATACAAGCTTAATGATCGATGATGTTGAAGAACTAGAAATAATGACAATGGAAGATGTAGCAAAAAAAGTTCATGAGGCATACACTTTAACAATGATTATATGTCTTATAGATTTTCAGTGTATATATATATATATTCAGTGTGTATAAATATATATATATATATATATATATATATATATCAGTGTTTTTTTTCATCTAATTCGTTTTGTGACTCACAAATCCTAAAAATTTAGGCGAATGAAAATTTTGTTGAGCTCCAATGTAGAAGCACTCAATAAAAATGATAACTCTCGGTGTATTTTATATATATTAATATTTAATATATGTATGCTAGTATAGATATTTTAGTCACTTACATGTAACTTTAACATTAAATTCACAAAATTATTATCATGTGTTGACATAACACTTACCTAGTAAATGACATGAATATCCCATACTATGTAGTCACTCACCGTTGAACTACATATAATATATATACTCAAAATATATTCTAAGATGATAATCATGCATTCCGGACTACATGAGTATCCTCTTTTCCTATATGTCAAGTATAATTGAATTAAAACAAGTTTCCCCAAAAAGAGTTTATATATTATTTTCTATACAATACTTTATAGGACACATGTATAAAGTTATTGGGTTGATCAGGTCCAATAACAAAGTACGATAGAATAAAATATGGTAATCTTTCAAGGAATCTTAACATGAATAGAACAATAGTAAATTATTAACATGCACAGAGTACTTCATAGAGAATCATCAGAACTAATCTTTCATTTAATGTAACCAAAGTGCACCCATCTAGAATAAAACTAGAATGCACTTGATATCTGTAGGTAGCCCCCCTTATTATTTTTAACACATCAAGGCCCATGTTCCATGAGATAAGACTCATTCAGGGCTATATTAAGTGATACTACTTGACAATTGGATTATGAAGACTTACTTGTTATTAAATATTATGTAGGAACACCTTACATTCTTATGATAACACTATGCATACACATGTTTATGTGATGAGACAAGGGTGGGTAGATCACTACAAACCTCTCAAAGAAAAGAATTAGGCTCAACTATTATTCCCATAATTAATTTTAAAGTGAACTTATTACATCATTTATCTTATGAAGAGGTTTTTTTGTAAAGAAGAGGGAAATCACTAAAGTGAGAGTTTACAACTATTTCAACAAATTTTATGTTGAGATATGAGCCATGATTTAATCTACAAACATTAATACTAGGTTAGACATTTGAAAGCATTGTTTAATTCTTAAAATTTCATGTTCAATCAACCCAACACATAATAGATCACACAAAATCAAGAACCCACCAAGGATTCACTGTGATCTCATATCTATGACACATGATCATGATTATTTTAGAAATTTTAGATATAAAAGTCTAATTATGTCCCAAAGGTTTACTATGTATATTAAGGAAGACCCGCTCTATGATGAGTTATATAATAGTCAACTTTGTGTGAACCATCATGGTTTTTATTTGTATGTTTACAAAATAATGAAAATCAATAATGAGGGATTTAACTGGACACTCATCAAGTGATACTATTTTTATTTATTTATTTATTTATTTTTAATGTCTAAATTATCATAGTTACAACTAGCCCTTCTAGAATTCCATGAGTTCATAGTATTTAAGCTCAAGAACACTATAGTATATTTTAAAAATTAAAGGTGGTTTCTCCCCTTTTAAATTGATCATGTCCCCATGTATGATACTAATGTTCAAAATCATATTCCGGGAGTTAAAGATGTGAAAATGATCCTTGAACCTATGGGTTATGAGCCCACCAATGCTAATGCATATACTAGCTTGACCAAATCGAGAGTGACATATAACACCATGAAAAATTCTTATACTACTAGACAATCCAATATCAACTATAGAATTTATATGTAAGTGGACACTTGTGGATCAAGGGGTCATATGTAATGATTACCAAACATAGTAATTCCATGCAAATTGTGGGTTATGGGGCTATAATGTTACTTTTGAATAAACATGACAAGCATAGTAAAGCCACTCAAGATAAATAGAAAAATAATTGATATTTTAGTATGGTTACACAATTTCCACCCTAAAATATTCTTATTTCAAAGACAACTAAAAATATGAACTTAAATACCACTAAAATGATCATCTCTTGGTTGAAATCTTAGAATAGATAAACTAATTTTCCAAGAGCTTCATGAATCATCCAAAGCTATATGCAAATTTAATATTTAAGATTTTTATGACTATATATATAAATTCAAACTATTAAAATATTCCTTTTTTATGTGGTGATCCTCCTCAATGATTGATCATATGGTGATTCAATATGAATCCTAACTATCAACCAAAGTTACTAATTTGTTTTTCGAGTTAGATTTATTTTTATTTATTTTTAATTCTCATGTGTAATGTTTTGTCTATGAGAAACAAATTACTTTTTTTTGACTATTTTGTTCATTTAAGAGGACTTATGTTTCATGATCTATCATCCCTTTAATTAGTTTGCTTCTTGATTGAATCTATCGAGATTTTGGTTCAATTAGAACTCCATAAAAAATTGTCATCTTAAAATTGAATTTTATTCTATTATATTCTTAAAATAAGAATGTAAATTTGACATGGGTATATAAATAAATGTAATCTCATTAGAGTTCTTATGTGAAAATTTCAATGGCATGGCATGGCATGGATGGTTCTATATTTAGTCATTTGAATTCGATACCCAACATGAAATGCATCGATTTTATAGCCTCATGAGTGAGATAGGAATAACAATGCAAATATTTTGCCAAATGTGAGGGCATCCTTCTCCCTAGTAATAATGATCTCAAACGGCTTTAGAAAATTAATGAAGTAGAAAGGCTCCCTTCCACGAACCTTCTCTCTCTCATTTTCATTATTGAAGCTTATAGATATAGTTATTGCCAAACTTACTCAGAATAGTATGCAAAAACTAGAGTTAGACTCAAGAGCATGATCAATCGTACATACCGGTAGATGTTTCAGTGCATTGTCATTTTAGATAATAGATGGAATTGTAGCTTACACACCATCAAGCTCTAATATTTCCTTATTCTTTGGTAAGGGTATGCTACATTCCCCAAAATCTATGGAAGATATACTTCTACTTTTAGGTGTGGAGTTGGTTAAAATGTCTGTCTATAAGGGGAAGATGTTTCATATATATTAAATGAACCAGATTTTCTCTGAAAGAGTATTGAGTGAGAATAATATTGGGTCTCAGTGTGATATAAGTATTGGGTCTCAACGTGATACGAAATACTTAAAACATAAAGCCTTTGATAATAAATTTTATATGATATAAAATAATTAGTGTGCTACTTCACACTAAGAAAACAATGAATTTTAATCTGATACATGAGTTTAAAATTTTGATCTGATACATAAGTTTAAACGATAACACACACAAGGACCAGTGATAGTCACACTACTGGCAAGACAAAATTTCCATGCAACGAACAATATGGAAGCAATAATCACAAGAAAACATCTACTCGGACAGCTTTCAAAAGCATCTACCTGAGTCAAGAATGGAAATGCTATACACACAGGAATTCGTATCCATTGGGGTGACATGAAAGGCCATATTATTGTCACTTCTAGGTGAATGAAAAAAAGAGAAGGTATTTTTTTATGATCGCAAGAGCAACTAAGAAGCCTGATTTTTATTACTTGCAATAAGAACCTGCAGGAACATATTATTGTTACTTTCAAGACCACTTACAATAAGAATCCACAAACACAGATTAATGTGAACCATGAACTCAACTGTAGGACAATGGCACAATGCTTCAGGATAATTTCTTATTAGGTATTTAGCTTACGGTCAACCAACCACTCATGATTTCCCTACAAAAAATCTCTGTGTTGCGTTCCATCATATCATAATTTAAAGAATTTGGTGGTGCAGATTAAGGCAATGCCAAGGGAAATCTAGCAATATAGAATGCGTCTGAAATATACAGATAATGGGGTAATCTGATGGTAAATTCTTTGAGTTTGTAGGGGTTGTGCGTGGTATAATTTGCTGAAGATTTTAGTGCATTAACAGAACATACCGAACTTGACCTATATTTGAACTTGTTGAATTATATTATTGGACTCCGCTTGAAGATTTTTGTGAAAGGATTTATTTTTTAACTGGTCCTAATTTGAATTCCTAATTAATTTTTCAAAGGTAATAAATATATTTCTTAATGCAATTTACAGGGAAAAAAAATGCTGAATTTGAATCTTCATTATTTTAAAAAATTATTTCTCAGTGCAATTGACAGGAATTTAAATGAAAAAAAATTCATAACTTGTAAATTTAATAGAATTCCCTATGAAATCAATAAGTAAGATACTTGAGAAGTAAAAAGTTTTAACTCTTAGGAAAGAAAAGATAAATAGTTCATGAAACCCTAAATTGATTTTACCCTTTAAGATGATGCATAAAAGTAACTTTTTTTTATTATTATAAAAAAAAAACTTTTATTATTATTATTTTTTCTTTACAAAAAATGAATGCAATTAAATTTAAACTATTAATATATAAGAGTCTCTTTATTTTATTTATTTATTTATCTTACTTATATTATTATTATTATTTATTTAAATAAATAAATGTAACTATTATAATATTTTAATCTACTTTGTAAAATAAATGCAGCCAAATAAATGGATCGAAAAGCTCTGATACCAAATGAAATGAGACTAATTCTCAAATTTAAAATGCAATGATTTAAATTAATTTATTTAGATGAATTCTAAAACTTTTATGCATAAATTTTAATATAATATTTAAAGCTCAATTAAAGACTCTGAAATCTAAATTGCATATAATAAACTAATCAACAAATTGTGTTCAAATACGTTCAATCATGCTGTCAATAAATTATTAATTCAATAAACTCAAGGTTTTAAAACACTTCATTGCTCGTACAATTTATAAAGCATTAATACTTATATTTTTGAAATGTGTAGAAGAAATCTCCAACTATTGTTGGAATGGTCCTTGGTTCAGCCTCTTCCGCCTATGAGCAGCACGAGTGTTGGTTCCACCGGAACAATGCTCAACACTCATGCCACAAAACCATGCCCTGGCCAGGACCATCCTGAGTGCATGCACTTGTACCCCAGGTTGGACACCCACTGTAGGAGTGCCCCTTCTCCGTCCTGCTCACAGCCTGCTAACCTGTAACTCTATTCCCACAATGTGTTGTACTTTATTTTCCCTCTTTCTTGTGTTTTCTTCCAAGTCTCACATGAATGCTTATATAAGCCTTAAGGGGTGGTTTCCAAACCATCACACCCTTTCACAAAGGCTGCATTTAATTATTTAAATAAATAATTATGTTTTTACCTTTTTAGGATATTTTTTTACATATATTCTTTATTAATATCTCTTTTAATCAAAGGATCATAATATCCTTTGTTCTTCCTTTAATTTTAAAGTATTAGTTCATAACTTTCTCTTCTCTTGGGGAAAAAGTCACATAATACTTCCCCCAATTAAATAAATTTCTTAATTTATTTAATTACCTAATTTAACATTTCTCTCATTTTAAATAAGTTAATTATTTAAAATGATGTCACATTTTTAACTATCAGTTCATTTTAGTAAATAATCTGAAAATCAATTATTTCTTATCTCACAAAATCTATATTTTGAATTAATTTAATTCAAATTGGTAACTTTCTTCCAAAAATCGAATAATCAGGTAGATTCTTGAGTTTTCAAATTTGATCTTCAGTTCAACTCTTATCTTCTTGATTTTCGAAAATCTTTATTATCTAATTAATTATCTCTTTTATTCTCCACCGTCGATTCGATCTTCTTAGATGACATCTCGACCAATCGTTTAAGGATTTTTCCCTAACCCTGATTAGGGATTGTCAGATTTAATCTCGTCCTATGATTTTAAGTCTTTTTCAAAAGTCAATCTCGTTCATCCATTCAAAATGGCATTTTGTATAAAGTTTTATTTTGCTCTCTTTTTTAGATTACACACACTTACACGCACATAGGTTACATTATTCTGACATATTAAAAACTTAGAATTTTTTAAGTCATTAAGCATAGGAATAGGCATTTATTTTAAATCCTTCAAAACTTGTATAGGACAAGGTTATAGTCAAATTTCTCACACACTCGATCTGAGGGCAACATCATATGATGCAAGCTAGGAGGTGCTACGAAGATGAATCATGGAGGCTTCGGCAATTAGCTGGTATAATCATTCTATTTATATTTGCTTTCATTGTACTTTGTAGTTTCTTTGGGTTTATGCTCATTTTCTTTCCATTCATTTGATAATACAACCTAAACATTTACCCATAGATACATTAGTGAACCTGACATGAATCTTACAATTTTGTAGAGAAATTGGTTTGTTTTCTTGTTTGTTTTTGCTGTTTTGCAGGTTACAGCCAAGAATTCATACATAATTCCATCATCTTCTTTTGAGCATACAAAAATGGGCATATGAAATATTTAAAAATGATTATCTAAGTTTTTTAGGCCTTGTTCTTAGCTTTCTATAACTTCAAACGGTTTAAAATTTCGTTAAAATTTGAGAAAGTTATTGTTGTTTTAGTATTTGTTGTTTTTTAATCTAGCTTTTAAAACCCGCGTTTTCTTTTGCCTATAACGTTTCTTTTGTGTAAAATCTTGGAAAAATACTTTCCAGGTTTTTAAGTTTTTATTTTCAGCTTTCCGTGGATTCAAATGATTTAAAATTTCGTTAAATTTTGAGAAAGTTATTGTTGTTTTAATTTGCTGTTGTCATTAAAATTTTCTTTTGAGTTACTAATCCCTTGTTTTCAGCATGTGGTACAGCTTAGAGGGAGTCTAAAAAATTGATTCTATAGAAACAAAAATCGAACTTTTTCATTTCTTTAGGCATAATCAATTTTGTTCGCTTTCAACAACAACAAATTACATTTACACTCATGAGGATAAAATGAACCACAATTTGCATGTCACTCATTTGGTCTTAGAATAAACAACAAATTGCATATTTCATTCATGGGGGTTAAAACGAACAACAAATTTGCATGAATCACTCATTAGGCCTAAAATTTACAATTACAACTTGCATTTTCATGTTATTGGGCTAAAATGAACACAAACATGCATTGAAACTCATATGATTAAAATGAACTTGCATTCTCATGACATGAGTTTAAAATGAACTTTGTTTTTCATATTTCAAGTTAAACTTTTAAAAAGAACAAAGTGTCTTGTGTGTCCTCCTCACATTATCATTTGGTAATTAAAATTTACAAGTGTCTTCAAATTTTGTCACCTTGATGCAATAATCGAAGTATCATCTCCCCTTGCACATTCATACGATCTTGTGTGTAAGAGAAATGACTATTGCCTCTAGAATTTGGGTTTGTTCTGGTGGGAAAAAGTACTCACCCCAGGATGACTCAGACCGGTAGCACCCTGAACCCGAGGGACTTCCAGCTGGTATATAAAAGTGGATTCTTGGGGAAATCCCAAGAATCACTCGTATGGTTTCGACGAGATGGATCCGAAAGGGGACTCTCACCGCATGGATCATGCCTTACAAATGGAATACCCATACTAAACACCTTTTGTTTTAGAGGCCAACCATTCTTCAGCCGTTGCTTGGTATAGTGCAGGGTACAATATCATGCCCGAAGACACTCACTACTGATCCCCTTGAGTAGAGATAACAGTTCTTGGGAAGTCACTACCCAAGAATTTAAAGTTGGTGTGCTCGAATGACGTTAATGAGCCGTGGAGGGGAGCCAATACCACCAAACTTCTAAGCTATCTACTCTCGAGAAGGAAAGGTGTTTAGCACCAATCCGAGGTATATCAGTGGGCTATACCAAGTATACAAACCCTTGGCCTATTGGCCCATTAGGATCATGCCTGTCTCATGTGTGTTTGCATACACCAAAATATTGTGCTTTCCAAGTGTTTTTAGACATTCAAACAAAACAAAACATCACTTTCAAATCTAGAAACAAATAGTCAACATCAAACAACTCATAATTTTGACCAAAATTGCAAACAAATCAGACTCTTTGCATCCTACACTGTAACTGCTAAAGCACATTCATTGTTTTGTGTTGCATTTGACTTTAGAGCCGCATTTGCTGAAACCACGACACATTTGCTACCTTCAACGATGCATTTTCCTGGAAAAAACAAGACTATCACAGAACATAAATCAAAGTCAAACTTGTCCAAACTGTCCATAAACATCTTTTTCTAGAAGCATAGAGTGGTTAGGAAACTTTCTTCCAAGTCATTTGGACCTTTGCATTTCCATTCTTTAGACATTCAAGTCATCTTAGTCATCACCTTGCATAATTTATCCTTAAAATAAAAAATCCAAAAAAAACTGTCATAACTTTCATCATAGTCCTCATTTGGCATCTAGACTTGGCATTAGTAATTTTCCTTAGTCAACATTTTCATATTTTTCTTCATTGTCACCTTGGCATTTGGCATCCTTTCTTGACAATTTTATCACCTTGCATTAGTCATTTCCCTTAGACAAACATCATTATCACTATGCATTTAACAACATCATGACATCCACCACCTTGTCTTCCCTTAACAAAATATTGATAGGCTTGCTAGTAAATTTGAATACCAGTTACTTTGTAGAGGTCAATACCAATAAGGCTTCGAATTTAAGAGACAATTCCTCCAAACTGAAAATCAATGTCCTTCGTACCAACAATCCATGAGTCCTAGTCCTCTGTCCATCTACCCTCACTACCAAAAGTCACTTAACACCATCCATGACATTAGTCCACAAAAAACATCCATTAATCAACCTTATCCTAACTTTTACAAGGGAAACCAACTATCCACTAGTCCATTTCAAGTCTCCATGTCATATGCTAGTCCTTCACCTATCAATCCCATCCAAGTCTACATGCCTTATCATCCATCTACCAAATCATGTCACATTCCGACATCATACCATATCGATCTGGTCCAAGTCTCCACCTCCTATTTTAGTCAACCTTACACCAATCTAGTTCAAGTCCCTATGTCATATCCTATGTCGTCACCAACTAGTCCAGTCCAAGTCTCCATGTCATATCCTAGTCCTTCACATACTAGTCCAGTCCAAGTCTCCACATCCTATCCTAGTCCTTCATTCATTAATCCTTTTCAAGTCACCCCCTCACAAGCCACATATAGTCATGGAAATTTTGTCATTACTCAAAGGAACATCCCATTGTCTAAACTTGAGGATACATGTCAAAATGAAAGCCCAAAGCATGACCTTATAATGTCACCCTCATGTCAAGAACAAGGTAGCCCATCCCATGACCCTATCTTAAAGTCCATTCAAGAAGTCCTTCAAGACAATCATGACATCCAAAACACACCTATCCTTAACAACAATTCTATTTCTGATTATATCATCCATGACAACCCCATCTTTGACCAAGACCCTACCATTGACCAAGAAGTCCAAATCCATGACAACCCCATCTTTGACCAAAACCCTACCATTGACCAAGAAATCCAAAACGATCCACTCCTTGAACTTTACACCATTCATGATCAAAAACTTGCCAATCCTACACAGGCCTCGACTATTGACAGTTTCCAAAATGAGACACTTGCCTCCATGACACACATAGACGATATTCCTCAAGAACAAGAGTCTTCCATTATGGACATATTTGAAAATGATCAAGCTATAGCTGAATTTACTGGAATCTATGACACTGACCATAATGATGGCTTCAACATCGACTTGGAAGAACCAATAGAATCATCTAAACCTGACATGTCACAAGATCATACCAAAGATATTAGTCAGAAATATGTCCAACATGACAATGAAGCTAAGACACTTTATCAACTAGGGTCATCTATTTTTGTCAAAGCAGGCTTCCTCGCAGACGAAAATATTCCAAGTAATAGTGTCCACATACATCATGATGGGTTAGCATCTTGCTTTCAAAATAAAAAATACCCCATCGCAAATAGAATCTATCAAAGCATGCATTATCAAGGAAAAGGACTAGGCATACACGAGCAAGGCATTCAAGAACCAATACAACTTCAGGAAAATTATAGACATCAAGGTCTTGGCTATTCTTCATTTAGAAAATCAAACGATATTAGTGGAACCTCCTCGATATTGGGGGAAGTCTTGTCAAATACAAACGTCAAAATGGAGTCCATGAGAAATCCTTATCACAAGATTGTTGCCAACACCCCATCCACCCACACCATAAACCATCATTCTCAACATCTTAAACCTTCCCTTTGAAACCAACAAAGACAAAATTCATAAAAATCAAAAGATCAAAATCAAATGTCAAAGGCCATTGAATCAAACAAAAAGACAAGTGGACAAATGAAATTAAAATGGATCCTAAAGACAAGTGGATCAAGAAAAGATAATATGTCAAAAAAAATTCAATCACAATGTGGAGCCACAATACAAGAGGACTCCCACATATAACACATGTCTACCTCCTTCAAAATGGTCATCAAGCAAGGCATCTAAAGGTGTTGGTTCCAAATGCCATCCCTCCAAAATCCGTCGTCCACCATACCAAGTTTGGAAAGTAAAAAGTGATTCATCTAAACATCCAAACAACTTTTCCACATCTACCATCATCTGTCATAACCCTACATCTCGCCTAAAGTCCAAAAATTCCACATCACACATCCGTCACATCTTGGCAACAACTCTTTACCATAAGGACTCTCATGGCACTCTATCGCGATGTGTGTATTCTGATAAGGCCAACTCTAGTATTAGAAAGGATCACAATGACATCAATCAGTTGTATGCAAGCGCTATGATCCTGACAAGACAACTCCTTTAGCAAGGTCATTATTGGCATATCATGGCACCAATCTCTACATCGACACCGTCAGTGGATTTAGAATAGTCAGTGGTTATCTAAAGAATCCAAGCTATCCACAAAATCAAAATATAATTTTTTTTTGAAAAATGTAAAACATCGTCACCCTGATGAAAACCTAGCAAACAGGCGTCTTGGTGACACCAAAAAAATCAAAAATTCAAGAAAAGAGTAAAGAGAAAAATTTCATCCAATGGTGAAAACCTGGCAAACAGGCGCCCTGGATAAGTACCATGATGAAAACCTGGCAAATAGGCGTCATGTGTAAAATAAATCATCTATTTCGACTCTTACACTTGGGGGAAAGTCGTCTCATATCCTAGGCCTTCCTCTTGGCATTGGAATCCAACCATTAAATCCATATCATTCCCACCTATCTTGGTCTTGACATAAAACTGGCACACATAGATCATGTTTTGGGAAAACTTTTGACATGCCTATCCTTTGCTCATACATTATCCGTGAAACATCATTTCATTGTTGATGTAAACCTCATTATCCTTATGTGACATAGTCCTTGAAAATCATATGACAACATGTCTCCCATCCTTTACCAAGGCCACCTCTCATCCTTTCATGTATGTCACCTATCTTGGCTTTCCCTTGTCAAACGGTCTAAGGATGCTCCATCATCCCATTTATTCCTAACCAAGTCATTTCAAATGCAACGAGTCTAATTCATACAAGCACATTATCCAAAACATTACTTGACTTTGTTCCTGGCCTGACTGCAGACCTCGATACTTTTGTCACATTATCGTCATCCTCACGTTGTTTTGGGATGCATCCTTCCCACATCAAACAACGTTGTCATCACCTGTCAATTGGTATTCAGCTTGACTAGGGGCACAATCATGTTTGTCCTTGGATTCTCATGTGTAGGAATCAGTCATATGCATTTGTCATGATCCTCTTAAACCATTCAAAAAAGATAAAAAAATCATAAAAATTCATGAAAAAAGACAAAAAAATCACAAAAAGTCTTGAAAAAAGACCAAAAACATCACAAAAAGTCCTTAAAAAACACCAAAAACATCACAAAAAGTCCTAAAAAAAGACCAAAAACATCGCAAAATGTCTTGAAGAAAGACCTAAAAATTGAAAAACGTCCTGAAGGAACCACAACAAATCATCAAATTGTCTCAAAATCCAAAAAAAAGATTCACATTTCATCATGTCCATCATATTAGTCAAGTCTTTGTCATTTGTCTAAACTACGTTGTCTCTGCGCACTTGCTACATAGGCAAGACTCATATTTGAGTCCCCGAGACATTAGGTCAGTCCTTTTAGGTTTGTCAAAATAAAATCATGATTCAATCTTTGGTCATCAAGACAAAGTCATTGGTCATGTCAAACTACGAGGTCTCTAAGTGTATGACGTAGGCAAGACCATCTATCGATGAGCCCTTGAGGCCGCACTAGGTCAGTCCATTAGGGTTCATGGCACTACACTGGCACACACGTCAAAAGTCTACAAGTCAAGGAAAATCATTAAAACGAAGTATGACAATCACTTATTCAAACATGGCAATCACATCAACATGTCAAAGATATCGACATATAGTTAACACAAGTCAAACTTCAGTCAAACTCGGTCAAAACAAGTCAAAATTGTCACAACCAGTCAAACTGTCAACTCTTGGTTATTCTTTCATATGAGTCCTTTTGAACAATAGCCTTTGTCATTTATACCTTAGGATGTGTCCTTCCTAGACATCGTCATCCGACTTTTTTTGAGGAATCCTTTTGACATTTAAGGATCACTCCTCTTGACATCAATATTCTTCAGATGTGTCCTTCTGAAGAACAATCTCTCTTATTCATGCCTTAGGATGTGTCCTTCCTAGGCATTGTTATTGTCATCCAACATTTTTGAGGGATTCCTTTCGACATTTAGGGATTAATCCTCTCGACATCAACATTATTCAGGATGTGTCCTTCCTGAATTTGGGAATCTTTGACATTCGTCATCTTGGCATCATCAAAACCTTGACACCCTGGCATCTCGACATCGTCAAACCTGACATATTGACATCAAAAGACTGGGTATCCAGACACATTGGGCAAACACTTGGCACTTTTGTTTTGTCTTTTTATCATG
Organism: Sequoia sempervirens; assembly: GCA_007258455.2. Lineage (NCBI taxonomy): Eukaryota > Viridiplantae > Streptophyta > Pinopsida > Cupressales > Cupressaceae > Sequoia > Sequoia sempervirens. The sequence goes on from VDFB02000015.1 coordinate 40,917,263, forward strand.
TTACTAGTTTTTCAGTGAGATCCTGACAACAAGATTTAGAAAAGCAACGACGTATCATGATTGTCTTATCTTGTCTTTTGGCTTTCATCATGGTACTAGCTTTTCAGCGAGATCCTAACAACAGGATTTAGAAAAATAGCAACATATCATGATTGTCTTATCTTTTCTTTTGGCTTTCATCATGTTACTAGTTTTTCAACGAGATCCTGACAACAGGATTTAGAAAAGCAGCGATGTATCATGATTGTCTTATCTTGTCTTTTGGCTTTCATCATGTTACTAGTTTTTCAGCAAAATCCTGACAATAGGATTTAGAAAAGCAGCAATGTATCATGATTGTCTTATCTTGTCTTTTGGATTTCATCATGTTACTAGTTTTTTAGCGAGATCCTGACAGCAAGATTTAGAAAAACAATGACGTATCATTATTGTCTTATCTTGTCTTTGGATCTTTTTTTTATTTTTTATTTTTTATCATGTTACTAGTTTTTCAGTGAGATCCCAACAACAGGATTTAGAGAAGCAACGACGTATCATGACGTTTGTTTTGTCTCTTGACACACATGTTACTAGTTTCTTAGCGATGTCCTGATTTCAGGACTTATAAAAACAACAATGTATCATAATAATGGATTTATTGTTGTATTTTGACAATCATGTTGCTAGTTTCTCAAGGATTTCCTCGAAATAGGATTTAGAGAAGCAACGACGTTTCATGATTTGTCCTTTTTGTCCTTTTTGCTGGCGGTTGGTTATGACAAAAAGACTGGGGCAACAACACTCTTAGTATGAGTCATGATCATCCTTGTCTGTGACTACTTGTCTTATGTGATGGTACGAACTTGCACACCATGATTTATGTCATATCACGGTGTTTGTTGGCCATCACAACAATCTGCCTAGTGATGATTAAGAGCAATAAATATAAAAATTCCTATGGTAATGTTTTGAAGGATTTGGTCTAGGAACTAACATGCATCTTCTTTAGTCTTGTCATCTTCTCTCACCCATCTCATATAGGCATTGCATCCATATCATCATCCATATATTTTTCACTAACATTTCTTTGTCTCTTTATATTCTAGTCTTCTCATCAATTTCGAGAGCACACCCATGTTCTTAGAACCCGTCTTTCCTCTCGAGGGGGCATACTGCTACCTCCCTCATCATTCTTTCTCATCCTATTTTGTACTGAGGCATATTTTTGACTTATTTTCTTTGTCATAATGCGACATGCTACATTATGACAAAGAGGGGAAAAATGTAGACACTTAAAAATGACCTAGGCTTGCAAGCTCTATTTTTACCACTTTCGTCCTAGCATAATAATGACATTTAATTATGTCTTTGGTCCACATTCGATTATTAATTAAATAATTCATAATTATTTAATTAATTCATGTATGTTTATTCTTCATGATTATTAAATAAATAAATTTTATTTATTTATTAAATACGTCATTAATTGTCTAAGTCTTCCACTAATTAAATAAATTTCTTAATTTATTTAATTACCTTTCTTCATTTATTTCTTCCTGATTATTAAATAAATGAATTTCATTTATTTATTTAATATGTCACTAATTCTCATAATTAAATGAATTTATTAATTTATTTAATTACTAATCATATCCTCTCAATTAAATAATTATCTTTAATTATTTAATTACCTAATTTAACATTTCTCTCATTTTAAATAAGTTAATTATTTAAAATGATGTCATATTCCTAACTATCAATTCATTTTAGTAAATAATCTAAAAATCAATTATTTATTATCTCACAAAATCCATATTTTGAATTAATTTAATTCAAATTGGTAACTTTCTTCCAAAAATCGAGTAATTGGGCAGATTCTTGATTTTTCAAATTTGATCTTCAGTTCAACTCTTATCTTCTTGATTTTTTGAATCTCACAAATCAGGCAGTCTTTATCTTCTTGATTTTTGAAAATATTTATTATCTAATTAATTATCTCATTTATTCTCCATCGCCGATTCGATCTTCTTGGATGACATCTCGACCACTCGTTTAAGGATTTTTCCCTAACCCTGATTAGGGATTGTCAGATTTAATCTCGTCCTCTGATTTTAGGTCTTTGTCAAAATTCAATCTCGTTCGTCCATTCAAAATTGTATTTTCTATAAAATGCTATTTTTCTCTTTTTTTTGAGATTACACACACTTACACGCACATAGATTACATTATTTTGGTGTATTAAAAACTTAGAATTCTTTAAGTCATTAAGCATAGGCATAGGCATTTATTTTAAATCCTTCAAAAATTGCATAGGACAAGGTCATAGTCAAATTGCTCACACACTCGATCTGAGGGCAACATCATATGCTGCAAGCTAGGAGGTGCTACGAAGATGAATCATGGAGGCTTCAACAATTAGATGGTATAATCATTCTATTTATATTTGCTTTCATTGTACTTTGTAGTTTATATGGGTTTATGCTCATTTGCTTTCCATCCATTTGATAATCCAACCTAAAAATTTACCCATAGATACAACTAGGGATAGGATCAACTACAACAAAATCTATCACAGTAGGATTGGTCCATGTATTTACACAAGAATTGTTGGATGCGGTAGTTATAGACTCCCTACGCACAACCTCTTTAACTATAGGACCAGTTGCATGGGTAGATTGAGATGCTAACCATTCTAGCTCTATCATTTGCTCAACTTTTCTTCATAGCATGTATCTCTCAAACATAGCATTCCTTATCCTTTCTTTTGCCTCCTTATCCCTCCTATTTTCATCTAATTTTAATGCTTCTCTTCTAAGTTGTTGAAAATCATTGAAGGATTCCTCCTCTCCTAGTAAGGTAGTATCAAAATTTGATGTCTCTATAATTACAACATGGCTACGAGAATATTCATCAAACCTAGTCAACAAATCATGAGGAAGAGGAGTATTTGTGTTAGAAGCTAAGTCCAAACACCCTACAGCCCTAACACTACTAGCATTTATATTATCTTGATGTATCCTTTCTCTCTCTCCTCTCTTATTTGTTTAAATGCTAAGCCTTGATTTGAACATTGCTCAGTCACAAAAAAAATCATTGTAACTTGCCCTCTTTCAGGAGAAGCATCATCACTTAATTCTAGAAAATTTATTTCATGTTCAAAACTAGAATTAGAATAAATTTCATGATCAGGAGTTGGATGAGGAGTAGACTTACTTGTTCCTATATCCTTTGCTTTCCATTTTTTCACAAGAGTTCTTTGGAAATTATCCTTCCAGTCTTTTCTCTGGATGTTTCTTCATATTAGCATGGGTCCCTCCCATTTATTCTTGTGTTTTCTTTGCTCTGATCAACCTTTTCAATTTTCTTATGTTTTTATACTTAATGTCTTTGATAACTTTAGGTACTGGCACACACTAGTGTAGGGATTTTAGAGTCACCACCAAAATTGATTAGGATGAATTTATGTCAATTTTTCTAAGACTTTCTTGAAAATTTCACAAGACCCTTTATATTTATATGAGATTTAACATTTATCTTTATGGACTCAAATAGGCTTTTGCAAATATGAAGCAATCTTGGTTTAACTTTGAGCAATGAACTCTAAACACAAAATGGTGGGAAATCTAGAACAAATTTGAGCAATGGTTAATATAAACTTGAACAAACTGATTCTGAGGATAAATATCATTATAAATCATAGTGATCCTAGACAAGCCACACTAGAGAACAAAATTTATCAAACATATCCCCAACAAATTCGCCAATCTGTTGGTTGTTTGTAAAGAACGAAGCAAAATCTAATTGAGCATCTATGAATTTTCCAGATTCAGTCCTTGAATACTCATGGGGTGATTCACCAATGAATGAGAGGAAGCTATAATGCTTCCCTCCTCCACTTTGTGCTCTCCAAAACCTGGGAGGGTGACCCCACAATGTGTATCCTAAATTTTTCTAAACAACTATATCACACATTATATAACAAATAGATTATTCCCACTAAAATGCTAATTAGATGAAATCCTCCAAGAAACTAGCAATTCCTTTAAAAGGATTAAAAACCTAAAGCTGAAAATGGAACATAAAACCAACCTTAAGTAAGATAAAATGATTGTAAACTTGTTTATGAATTTTTTTCTCAAATTTAAACATCGAAACCATAGGAAATGCACTAACACCTATTAGATTAGTGTCTTATCTTAGGGCAGGGAGTCAAATCACAATAAATTGAACTATAAGGAAAATTTAATTTCAAATAGACATGATCTTTGTGTAACTGCATTGCAATACACATCAAATGCTCAGATTCTATGACTACTTATCAAATCCACTAAATATTCATAAAAACTCATGTTTTAATCAAGGTATTTTAACTGATTCATTAAATCAGAGCCAAAATCAAAACATAATTCACTACAAAGCACAATGAAAACTAATGAATGATCGTTGATCGAGTTTTCATTAATAACTAATATGAAATATTACATATGGAGAGATAATAGACTCAAAGGCTTGCATTGTTCATTCAGACATGCTTGAAAACCATACAATTTACAAAACTTGCTTGACTCAAAACCTAACATATATACTCAAAAGATACTTTTTCTGTGTTATCAATTTGTATTTTCAGATCCACAATTCAAAAAGAGACCCACACTAATGACCCTAACTTTCCATTTATCAGAAACAAGGGATAAAAACAAGCTTTCAGGCCAAAATTACACTTGTCACATTTTCATTTGACAACCTAAACCGATCATTCCATTAGGAATGGTTACAAAAAATTGAAGAATATTCTCATATAAGAAAAAAGTTATATTTCAGTTAGTGGATATTCTTGCACCTTCCAAAAGGTAGTTCGTTGAAGAGTGTGGTCTTCAAATCATTGGAGCATCTTTATCTTTCTCTTCACCAAAATATGAAAAACACGCAAAAGGAAAGAAAAACGTGGATCAATATCTAGATCAACATCCAACACTAGTCCAAGTCACCAATAGTTAGCATTTTCCTATCATAATTTGTGTTTGGAGAAACATATATCTTTTATGCATTATAATTTCGAAGGCCTAACCTACACTATACTCGACCATGTATATGTGTTCTCCATCCCTATGCTTACAACTCCAACTCATCAATGAAAGTATTTTTCCACAATTCATATTCTGCTTCAGAAGGGCAATTGAAACCTAGGTGTTCATCCATCTGTACCATAGAAAAAAGGACCTCTTGCTTGACATGGGAATAATTCATGATAAATTGGACTTAATGAGGCCTTGATTCAGGTGTTGTGAGGCATTTTATGCATCCACACTAGGTCTTGGACCCTTGAAAATTAAATAACATGCTTTTAACGGTGTCTTGTAAAGGTGTTGTAAAGTGTTGTAAGATACTTTCACACTTTTATAAACTTAATAAACTCATTTTCCCCTAATTCAAAATTATAAAATGTTTTTAATAACATTATCACATCAATTTAGAAGTCTTGTAACTTAAACTTAATGATAAACTAGTGTTGTAATGTGTCCCACATATTCACATTGGTTCTTGTGCCTTCCTAGGCTAAGTGGACCTCATTTTAATGTTCTAAAGTGTATTTAATCACACTTTCAAATTGAATTTTATGTACAAAGACCTAATTGACCTTGACATCATCATTAATAGGCCCCTATTAACCCATATTATGCATCCCAAGGCTTAAATTGATCAAATAATTGACAAAGTTGCAATTTAAACCTTATTTCCTTATCTCCGAGCATCGTAGCTGTCAAAATGGCCCTGTGGGACCCATTTTCCATCCATGGTGAATCAGTACCATCCAGGTGGGACCCATTCACCATGTGTGGTGAATTAGTACCATTTTAGCCCAATTTTGACCTTTGAGTAGGAAAAAAGTGAAATTTAAGTTTAATCTTAGTTTATGTCATCCTGTGATGAGGTATTAATGGGTAAAATAGGTGAAATTCCTATAAATATAAGTATTTTAACCCTAATTCACATCTCTTATCATTCATTCATCCACCAATCTTCCATTTCAAGTGAAGCAACTTAGGGTTTCATCACTTCAAGTCACCAAGATAGCAATTTTTAGAAATTCAAGGGTTGAATCTTCATGTTTTGTTGTAGAATTGCAAGATCAAACATAATGGAAAGTAATAAAATCCATTATTGCATGTTTCATTCCATTCTTTCATCATTTTGGTTTAATTACCTAAAAGGGGTTTGACCAAAGAAAAACCCCATGCCCTAAATTTCAACATTTCTTCTTCTCTTCTTGTGTGTTTGCAGATTTAGGACTCTTGGAAGCTTGGAAATCATTGGAGATCAAGCTGAAAGGTTTTTCAAGTCTTCTCTTCATTCAACAAGTCAAAATATCAACAAAAACTCATTTTCAGGTTCAAAAATTAGAGTTTCGGAAGCAGAAACCCATAGAGAATCAAAATGCAAATCAGAAGCTCTAGATTCCACTTCTGAATATTCAAAAATTCAAAAGTGGAATAATTCACCATGAGTGGTGAATGTGTCCCACTTCCAGGCCTGATTTTGAGTTTTCTGCATTTTTAGATACCCTTTTGTCTGAAATGGGTTCCAGAACAGTTTTGCAGAACTAGGACTAATTCACCTAGGGTGGCGAATGAGTCCCACCAGGCCTAAAAAATTAGCATCAACACAATTTCAAGTGTCATTTCCAGCCTCCTTCCAGATCCCAAGTGCAAAAATCTAGTTTGATTCATTTATGTTCAATTTTACATTCATTTCTAGGTGTTTTCTACATATCACAATTTTTTTTCAAACATCACTTGTTTCTTAGGTTTTGCATTCATAATCAATCAATTTCTTAGCTTAGTTGCATTTATATAATCTTGTCTAGTCTTAATTACATCAAAAATTTCATAATCTGAGTGAACCTAGAGTAGATTCCTTTGCGTAGGGTTTATGTCTCTCCTTTTAGGTGAAACATCCTAAGAGTGCAAGAGTAGCCTATAAACCCTACCCAACAAACTATGGTTCATTTTGGTGAACCTAATTTTTAGAACACTTTCTTGTTTTATTTTGGAGTCCTTCATCATAGATCTAGCCTTGCATTGATCTTGCATTAGGGTTTTCATGATTTCCTTTACATGCTAGGTTTCAAATTTTTCATTCATAAAATGTGCATTTAGGTTGCATTTTTTGCATCTAAATTCATGTAAATTTTCTAAAATTCTACATTTTTAACTTAGGTTTGCATCATAGCACTCAAAAAGCATAACAACTACTCAAAATTTTCTAAAAATTATAAAAAAATTCCATACTGGGACTCATTCACCACCGTGGGCGAATCAGTTCCTTTTGACCCCTAAAACTGCCTTTTACAGAGCTGAAAACCCTATTTTTATGCTTTTGTTTGCTGCCATTAGTTATCTGTATGAGTTGGCTGAGTTTTTGTATCATTCATTTCATTAGATTTAGCTTATATTAGCTCATTTCATGCATGTTTAAAATTCACATTTGCATTTCCAATCTTTTATCTTTCAGTTTATTGCATAGTGTCATCAGTAAATTCCTTTGTTTGAAATCTAATAAGTTGCATTTCATCCTATGTCTTTACATTGAATTTTACATTTGCATAGATTCTCTTACATTTAAATCATTTGAAATAATCAATTTTTACATTCATGGCACTTAGACTTTAATAATTTTCATTTTTCAGCTTTAGTTCCCTAGTTCATTTAGTTCATATTCATTAGAAAATGAAAAAAAAAACAAAAAACACATCAAACGATCCACTTAAAGAAATGATTCAATTTCAAACAACCCTCTCATCTAAGCCTCTTAGCAGTGGTGATGTAAACAAGTTAGATGAATTTCTTTAGGACTTTATCTTGCTCACTTCATCCTCTAAAGCTTTTCATGAGAAGCCTCAACAATTTGACGATACTTATCTCCCAAACCTTTTTGTAGTGATGACCTAGACATGTTAGATGAAGCCCTTAAAGACTTCATCTCTCCTATCTCATCCACTAAAGGTTTGACACAAGAGAAGAAAGCATTGATACTCATGATAATCATACTTTTTCTTCTCCTAATATCTCTCCCATTGGTGATGAAGGTATCTTGATGAAAGAAGACACAATCACTGAAGATCATGCAATTCTTGCTTGTCTTCCTCCTCCTCCCCCTTGCAACAACATTATGACAAACAAAGCTGAAATAATTTCTCCTACCTTACCTAGTATTGATAATCATGAAAATCAACCCTTTTCTTCTCCTAATATCTTCTCTACACATAAAGAAGATATTTTAGTGTTAGAAGATATCGTGATGGAAGATCTATTTAAACAAAAAATTCCAATCATTAGTAACCATGAAACTCCTAGTTATCCTTGTTGGAATATTTTTGGATGTTATGGATGTGTTGCTAATATGTGGTTGTCATTGATGTCAACACAATTAGAATTTGGTGTATCTATTGTTGTATATGTCAAGGATATTGAGAAAATTATAAGGAAAAGTGTTTTAGATTCCTAATAGAACTGTGCAGGTCATGAAGGTGTTTTGTTCTGTACATACACGATTAACTGATGTGGATTAAAGGGTTTATTGTTGAGTATGTCTAGATCATCTACCGGAAGTTTCAAAGGTCTGTGTGAAGTTTTTAGTATGTTGTGGTCTGACAGTGTTTATGTGGTCTCTGTCAGTGTTCCTAAATGAAGGTTGTGTGATTTTGGTAATCTCAGTTGTTTTGGATGCTTATCTCTTGTTTCTTGATGTTCTTAGATGTCTCTAATTAATTCTCTATCTTTGTGGTACGTCCACATTAATCGATGAGCTTGTGGTTGAAGATCTTTGTGCGCATGTTTAGTTTTTCATGTTTTTGGCTGACATGTTGGTGATAGCGTGTTGTGGATCCTTGAGGTGAAATTAATTTAAGTACTTTTGTGTTGGAGATATTAATTTGGGTCTCCACTATGTTGTGGCTGACCATGGTGGATACACATTCAAAATTTAAATGTAAATTTGGGTCGACATTGCAAACGCATTTATTTTCTTGGCCAACTAAGCTGTGATGGAATCTCCTGTAGTGGATATATAAGAGTGATTGTGTGATTGGTGGAAAGTGTGCTTCGTGTGCTCTGATGTACGTATGTGCAAATATCTTTACTGAGTAGAGTGTGAAGAAGATTGTGCAAAGTGTGAATAAGTGTTGAGCTTAATTGGAACTATAATCAAGCTTGTGAAGAAGCTATTTTCTCAGTTCATGCCCTCTAGATTTTTTTCCAAACCCTATTGTCGGACAACGAGTCCTCTTTTGTAATTGAGCAGTGAGCTCTAGGTAGTGTTCCTGAATGCATGTGCATTCCCCTTATTGTTTTCATTATACTTTTAGCAGAGTATAATCTTGTGGACTAACATCTACCGTGGTTTTTCCCCTAACAGGGTTTCCACGTAAAAAAATCTTGGTGTTCTTTGTCTCTCTGATGTGTTAATTGCTTATGGTTAATTGTTCATTCATCATATCTGTGATTAAGGATAAGTTAAGTTAGAAAAGGTTTTAATTTCTAGGACAACTGATTCATGCCCCTCCTCTTAGTTGTCTATCCTTGTTTTGCCAACAATCCTTCTCTTGATTCCTCTCCTATGAGCGATGAAGCTATCTTGATAAATGCAATTATGACATGTGATGAAAATATTAGCTCTCCTCCTAGGTGTTGGAAAATGGTGCCTCAACTTGCTGGCTTGTATCTTTGTTAAGACTTGGCGGAGTTACCCTTTATTGGTCTTCTTTATCGGCCTATCGCCCAAATCCTGAACTTTGGAACCGTTTTGCGGAGTTTGGAAGTTACAAAATTTTTCGACTGACCGACTTCCTTCGTTGTCACGGCATCGGTGTTTTTTGTAACTTTGAAACCTTGTCGCGGACTTACTAAGTTTGTGCTTTCTCTGACTGGGTGATCTCCTTCCATGTCACAGTGTTCGGGATTTTCCTAACTTAAGCCAACGGATGTGGGGACCACTCAAAATTCTGGGAGACTTCTTGAGAATATTGTAGATTCCTAGCTTGATTCTTTGGAAATGCACGAGCAGTGGGCACGTGTCATTGGTGAAGGATGTCATCGGGGACATGGTATGAACTATTTCTGAGAGCGCTAGTCTCGCCGATGGATTTGTTTATGAATTGTCGATGGATCTCCATGTGATGAACTTCGGTGTAACCTCTTGTTGATGGTGTTTCTCTTGCTGATAGACTAGTCAGGGTGACATGAATTGTCGATGACATCGGTGTAACTCTGGCCGATGATACTTGGTTACGTTTTCATTCGGTAAGAACTCTTGCCAATGCATGTGGTCTCAGTGATAGGCTGGTGACTTTGATATGACCTCTCAAGGTGTTTCCAATAGTGATAATCATGCCGATGGTTCTGTGATCAGGCATTTTGGCATCGAGGAGACATAGTTTAGTGTCTCACCGACATGCAATTCCGTTTGAAATTCTTTGAACTAACGTCTATCCTATGTGGCGCGTTCTGAGCCAATTAGAGAAGTGGTATGTGAACCATTAGCAGTTGTACAGTTGTGACCGTTCCTATGTGGAAGATCAATAGACCATGAAAATAATGAGATATATTTTGTAACGAATGACATTGATCAGTTTGGGTAATGGAGATTTATGTTTGATACTGAACACAAATTGATCTAAGTGGATTCATAGTATGCGTCTGAGAGAATTGTGAGGTTAATGTTCTGTATAAGATTGATCAGTGAATGTTTGCTTCTGTAAAAATTGACATCAAAAAGTGAATTTTGTACTCTATATGTAATTTTTTTTTATTGAAATACAAAGAACCTTTTCTTGGTGTGGTGGGTTTTCCTCCCATAAGGGTTTTCCCACGTAAATCTTGTGTTCAATTTTATATGTGTTCATTTCTCTTTTTTGCTAATTTTTTTCATGTGTATCTTATTGAACTATAATTGCAAAATTTAAAGTCACCTCAGCATTCTTCCCTAAGGTTTTGGTGCTAGGAGAGTTTGTTCCGCACCTAAGCTTTCCTTACAAGTGGTATTAGAGCCTAGCCAGTTGTGTTATCCTTGTGGGTAGGCTGGGTTTTTTTTGTGTCAATTATGTTTAGTGGGAGTCTTGTAGAAGTCTAGTAATTTGAATTACATATTAAGATGGCAAGCACATCAGGAAAGATTGAAATTGAGAAATTCAATGGAAGCAATTTTGAGTTGTAAAAACTTAAAATGGAAGATCTATGGCTTGTTGTGTCTGGAACAAAGCCTACAAGCATGAAGCAAGAGGATTGGGACCTTGCAGATCAAAAATCAAAGGGGTTGATAAGGCTCTATTTAGCAAACTCTGTTCTTCTGAATGTTCATCAAGAAAAGACTGCATCTTCTTTGTGGAAAAGACAAGGGGCTATTTATTAGGGCAAGTCCTTGGTGAATAAGTTGTTCTTGAGAAATAATTTTTAATCTTGAAAATGATAAAAGGAGCATCTATTGTTGATCATTTGAATGCTTTCAACATGTCGATTGCTCAATTAGAAACTATGGGTGTGAAGATTGATGAAGAAGATTGTTGTATGCTATTGCTATGTTCTTTGCTAGATTCTTGGGATCACTTGGTGATGGCTATTGGGAGTATGACATCCAATTTTAATATGGAAGATTTTGTTGCTTCTTTGTTATCAGAAGAGATGAGAAGAAAATCTTATGAGATGGTGAAGGAGGCCCTTGCTGTTAGAGGCAGATCGAAAGAAAAAGGCACGAAGAAGGACAAGAAGTACAAATCAAAATAAAAAAGGAGATCAAAGTTTCCTAGCAAGAAGTCCAAGGTGAAGTACTAGAATTGTTGGCAGCCTGGTCATATCTGAAAGGATTGCAAAAAGGAGAAAAATAAGAAGAAGAAGAAGAATTCTTCTGACAATGATTCTTCTCAGAGTTATGTAGATGACTTCATTGCAGCCTTGGCAACTCAAGCATCAGATGATGTCTGGCTGATTGATTCTGGAGCATCTTTCCACATGACATCTCATAGAGACTAGTTCACTAAGTATGAAAAATACGATGGTGTAAGGGTGTATTTGGCAAGTGATTCATCTCTGGAAATAGTTGGTCGTGGAAGAGTCGGAATTCAGTTCCTTGATGGAAGAGTGAGGGGAATCAATGATGTAATGCATATACCAAGTCTGGATCAAAATTTACTTTCTGTTAGTAAGCTAAACGATGTTGGAGTGCAAGTCACATTCTCTAGAAATGGCTGTAAGATGGCTAGAGGCTCAATGATGCTAGCTAGGGGTGCTTGTATTGGTACCTTGTATAAGCTAGATGCACATGTTGTGCAATGCAATAGTGTCTCTGCAAAGTCACAAAAGGCTACTCATGGAGAAAAGAAGGAAAATGTTCCTGTTAGTGCAAACTCTATGGAATTTAAACTTCTAGTAGAAAAGACTATGCTCTAGCATCATAGACTAGGCCACATTGGAGAAAAAGGTTTAAAAACCTTGAAAAATAAAAACCTAGTTGAAGGGCTTGATGATTGTAACCTCAAATTCGAGTTTTGTGAACATTGTATATATGGTAAACAACACCGTGTTTCATTTTACTCCAATCCTCACAAATCTTTTGGTTTACTTGATTACATACATTCTGATGTTTTTGGTCCAGTAAATGTTCCTTCTTTGTCTAAATCAAGATATTATGTATCGTTCATTGATTATTATTCAATAAGGGCATTTGTTTATTTTTTAAAAAGTAAATCAAAAGTGTTCAATCGTTTTAAGGAATTTAAAAACCTTGTGGAAAATCAGACTCGGAGAAAAATAAAATGTTTAAGGACTGACAATGGTAGTGACTTTTGTTTTGATGAGTTTGAAAGGTATTGTAAAGATCATGGGATTAAAAGACATAAAACTACACCCTACACTCCACAACAAAATGGAGTTGTTGAAAGGTTCAACATGATAGTAATGGAAAGAGCACAGAGTATGCTAAGTAGTGCTAGCTTGGAGGAGAAGTTCTGGGCTGAGGCAGTTGCAATGGCATGTTACTTGATAAACCGTTCTCTGAATTCCACTCTTGTTGAGAAAACACCTTTGGAAGCATGGTCTGGAAAGAATCCCTCTCTGAGACACATTCGTGTCTTTGGTTATGAGGAATATGAAAATGTGTCGAATGAAAAAAGGTCTAAATTGGAAAATAAGGCTGTTAAATGTATTTTTATTGGTTATAGTGTTGGCATAAAAGGATACAAGCTTTGGAATCTTGATACAGAGAAGGTTCTATATAACAGAAGTGTTATTTTTCGTGAGCTGAAGCCTTCTACTTTGGATCTGCAGTCATAGACAAAATTAGAAGATAAAAAGGATGTAGTTGAAATTCCTTTGACACTAGATAAAGAGGAATTGAAAATTCAAAATGTACCTGAAACTGAGGAGAGATCAAGTGGTTCTGAAAGTTCTGAAGAAGAAGAACAACCTCAGCCTCAGCCCTTGAAGAGGTCAACACTTGAAAGAAAGCAACTTGATAGGTATGGGTTTTCTTTGTTAGATACTACTTGTGCCTATGCTTTAATTTCTAGCACTAATGAGCCTAGGACTGTAAAAGAGGCATTTAGAATGTCTGATTCAAACTCTTGGTTGGAAGCCATGAATGGAGAAATGGTATCATTAGAAAAGAATGATACTTGGAGTTTGGTGCCCTTTCTTGAAGACATAAAAATTTTTGGCTACAAATGGGTATTTAAAAAGAAAATAGGTCTGGATGGTAGTGTGGAAAAGTATAAGGCGAGGTTGGTTGCGAAGGGTTATTCCCAGGTAGAGGGAATTGATTATGGAGAATTTTTTTCTCCTCTAGCTAAGCTGACGCCCATCAAATTTATTTTGTCACTTGCAACAACGTATGACTTAGAGGTTGAATAGATGGATGTGAAGACAAAATTTCTTCATAGTGACCTTGAAGAAGAAATTTATATGTCCCAGCCTGAGCACTTTGTGGAAAAAGGTAAAGAAAATCTGGTTTGCAAGTTGAAAAAAATCTCTGTATGGATTAAAACAATCACCTAGAATGTGGTACCAGAAGTTTGACACGTTTATTTTGTCATTGGGATTTGTAAGATCAAAATCTAATCATTATGTGTACTTCAAAGCTGAAAATGATCGTGTTCTTATTATTGCTCTCTATGTTGATGATATGTTGTTCATAGGCAATAGTAAGTTAATGATTTCTGATCTAAAATCTTAGTTGTCTGCAAAGTTCAAATTGAAAGATCTTGGTGCAGCCAAGTATATTCTGGGAATGGAAATAACCAGGGACAAGAAGAGTAGAAAACTTTGGCTCAGTCAGAGTAAGTATATTAATACTGTTCTGGAGAGATTTTGTATGACTGATTGCAAGCAGCTAGTTGTTCCAGTTTTGCAGGGAACAAAGCTATTTGCTGAAGACTATCCAAAATCTCCTACTGAGATGGAGGACATTACCAGAGTGCTTTATGCTAGTGCAGTTGGTAGTTTAATGTATGCAATGGTTTATACAAGACCAAACATTTCCCAAGCAGTGGGAGTACTTAGTCTTTTTATGGAAAATCCTAGGACACATTGGGATGCTGTGAAAAGAGTGTTTAGATATCTGAAGGGCACTTTAGAATATGCTTTGTGTTACCATGGAAATTTGGTTGAATCATAGAGGACTCTCAGCATTCAAGGCTATGTGGATTCTGATTGGGAAGGGGACATTGATAACAAAAGATCCACTAGTGGATATATTTTCATGATGAATCGTGGTGCAGTTAGTTGGATGAGTAAGCGGTAGGCTATAGTCGCTTTGTCTAGTACAAAGGAAAAATGCATGGCAGCAACACATGCCTGTAAAGAAGCAATCTAGTTAAAAAAAAAAATTTCTAACATTGGGTTTGATGCAGGCCAAATTACAATTTACTGTGACAGTCAAAGTGCTATTTTTTTGGTAAAAAATCCTACTTTCCATGCCAGGACAAAACATATTGATGTGCAGTATCATTTTGTTCGAGATATGGTGGAGGATGGAAAGGTCTCTTTAGAAAAAGTGGATACTCTGGAAAATGTTGTAGATGCATTGACGAAACCAGTGAGCACAAACAAGTACAAGTGGTGTGCCAATTCGATGGGCCTTGGAGCCCATGACCTTCACTAACTGCGAGTTTGAAGGAAGCCAGTAAGTCTTCGTCAAGTGGGAGATTGTTGGAAAATGGTGCCTCAACTTGCTGACTTGTATCTTTGTTAAGACTTGGCAGAGTTACCCTTTATTGGTCTTCTTTATCGGCCTATCACCCAAATCCTAATATTTGTAACCATTTCACAGAGTTTGGAAGTTACAGAATTTTCTGACTGACCGACTTCCTTCATTGTCATGGCATTGATGTTTCTTGTAACTTTGAAACCTTGTCACAGAGTTACTAAGTTTTTGTTTTCTTCAAATGGGCGATCTCCTTTTGTGTCGCGCTGTTTGGGATTTTCCTAACTTAAGCCGACGGATGTGGGGACCACTCAGAATTCCGAGAGACTTCTTGAGAATATTGTAGATTCCCAGTTTGATTCTCTGGAAATGCACGAGTAGTGGACACGTGTGAATTGCGAAGGATGTCATCGGGGAGATGGTATGAACTCTTTTCGAGAGTGCTAGTCTTGTCGAGGGATTTATTTATGAACTACCGATGGATCTCCACGTGATGAACTTCGGTGTAACCTCTTGCCAATGGTGTTGCTCTTGTCGATAGACTAGTCGGGGTGACATGAACTGTCGATGACATTGGTGTAACTCTGGCTGATGATACTTGGTTAGGTTTGCATTTGGTAAGAACTCTTGCCGATGCATGTGGTCTTGGCGACATGCTAGTGAATTTGATATGACTTCTCAAGGTTTTTCTGATAGCAATAATCATGCCGATGGTTTTGTGATCGAGCATTTTGGCATCGAGGAGACACGGTTTAGTGTCTCACTGACATGTGATTCTGTTTGAACTTCTTTGACCAAATGTTTGTCCTACATGGCGTGTTCTGAGCCAATCAGAGAAGTGGTATGTGAACCGTTAGCAGTTGTATAGTTGCAACCATTCTTGTGTGGAAGATCAATAGACCATGAACATAATGAGATATATTCTATAACAAATGAAATTGATCGGTTCGGGTAATGGATATTTATGTTCAATACTGAACATGGATTGATCTGAGTGGATTCATAGTATGTGTTTGAGAGCATTGTGAGGTTAATGTTTTGTATAAGATTGATCAGTGAATGTTTGCTGCTATAAAAATTGACATCAGAAAGTGAAGTTTGTACTCTATATGTAATTTTCTTTACTGAAATACAAAGAGGCTTTTCTTGGTGTGGTGGGTTTTTCTTCCGTAAGGGTTTTCCCACATAAATCTAGTGTTCAATTGTATATGTGTTCATTTCTCTTTTCTGTTAATTTTTTTCATGTATATCTTATTGAATTGCAATTGCAAAATTTGAAGTCACCTCTGCATTCTTCCATGAGGTTTTGGCGTTATGAGAGTTTGTTCTGCACCTAAGATTTCCTTACACTAGGGTCGATATTATGGCACATAAGAATGATACCTTAGTGAAACAAGACAACCAAATAGACCCTTCTCATATCACCACTATTGATACTCAAACAAATCCAACCATTAATTATTCCCCTGTGTCCTATTATTCTTTACCCACCATCACACAAGAAATAAGCTCATAATACATCCAACCTCATTCTTCCAAATCATGGTCTTCATGATTGTCCTTTCATAGAAATCAACTCATACCACAAACCTTCACTCAACCTCCATACTATCACTCAAGATTCTTCCAAGAAAACTCTATCCTTGGTACATCCTAAATTGATGGATATCTCATTAAACATGTATCAAGCAGAACCTTTGTTTCCTTATCGACATAAATAACATTAGTTGTTGCTCCTTGCCATGCAATAGTTGTAGGAACCTAGCATACTCACTATTGCATGCTTTGCATCCATCGCAAGGGGCAACATACCATCATCCATTCCAAGCTCACCCTTGTCTTGCACTAAGTGGGGGTAAGGGGTTTGATAGCCTTATCCTCGTATGTCACTTTTCATTGTCTCTTTTGACTAATCATTAACCTTTCATGAATGAATAAGAGCAAGCTTGGGATGTGGACGACATGTCTTAAGATTGACTCACATGTGACATACTCCCTTTCTTCATGACATAGCTTATTGAAAACATATGACTTGGCATAGGGATTTTTGAATAAGCTCTCATACCCTCTCCTACTTTAAAGCAATTGTTCACAGTCATGGTGTTAGAAACCGCTTTAAAGTGGGGGGTATACATAGGTAACATATTTTTGCAAATTTCACAGTGTGATTTAATTTTTCTTGTGACGTGTCCTCTCCTTGGTGGTGTCATTTGGCACTAACTCATTTGACTACAAAATTCGACAAAAAATTCTGATGAAATATGTATAATTTGATGTATCGTTGGGTGCTTGTAAAATTTTATGTGTAATTTTCAATTTTTTAAAAGTTTATCCCCAATGTTCATCAAAATTTCGATGAACCTGGGTTTCATCAAAATTTTGACTAGCAGTTTCGTTGAAATTTTGACAAACATGACAAAATAAGAAAAAAATCAAATTGTGGCCGACATAAAGAAAAGTGAGTTCGCTGATTTATTGTGATAGTGTTTTGATCTACTTGAGACAGTTTGTGGAGAACTAAGCACGATTTTCTTGGGAAAAATCAGAAAAAATTCAAGAAGATATTGCCAGGTTGAGGGTAGTCATTCTCTTTTTGCAGAATTTAGTTGTGAAGTCAGATTTGTAGTTCCAGGTTTGAAAATCATATTTTAAAACATCTCATTAGATTTCATTTTTAGAGGTTTAGGGTTTTGAGAATTTCATGTCCAGATTTTGTTGTGTGGAATCACCATAAGATCACAACCAAGGAACATATTCTTGTGACTGTAATTATGTGATCCATAACTCTATTGGTCATGTGGGATAGTTGTGCTATAACAAATAAAGGATGCTTTCATGTGTGACCCAAGTTTAATGTGGCTATGTTGTGATAGAAATGGATGCACTCATATAATGTAGGTGTCAATCATCATTAGGTGCATTCAGGTTGTCTCAAGTTTAATAGGTTACAATGTAATTATAGCATGATCCAAGAGTGATTACGTATTGCTGCAATAAAGAGCCTATAAATCTGATTGATATGCGGAGTGGTTGTGTTATATCAATCATGTAGTGCATTCAAGCACAACCCATGTTTAATGGGCTATTCTAGAGAGTGATCAAGATTTTCTAAACCTTATGAATGCTACTTAAAAGTGTATAGCTTAAACTACAAACCAAGTTTGTTACATACTTGAATGCAATCTTGGGTTACCGTAAACTATAATAATGTGATCTTCTAATAACCATTATGGAAAGTATTAAAGAAAAACCCATGCTATATAGGATACATTTTCCTGATCAGGTTTACATACCTTAATGATCAAACAAAAGCTTCCCACACACTCTAGGATACAATCCAAGATCATACCACAACTTTGTCAAGACAACTAATTTTCTGACCCAAGATTTAAGGTTGTTTTTTAATAACAGAAGCATTGGTAAGAGCATGATTAGGGTACAAACCCTAGGCCTCTGTAGAAACATAAAAAATAACTCTAGCGGATTAGTGAGGTTGCAATACCAGAAAGATTGAGACATTGTAGCTAATAGCAAAATATTGCAATTTAAAGATTGGAGCTAATAACAAGCACACTATGTAGCTTAGTGACATTTGTAAATGCAATCTATGGTAAGAAGAATGACAGTCACTTGAGATGTGACAGTCCAAAAGAGGCTAACCAGTGACAAGATAATAAAGCTCAAACCTTGCATAGTAAAGTGGAGATTTTAACAGTGAATTTCCTTACCCCCTTGCTGACCTTAAGGGTTTTTCAAATGCTTTTGGTAGTGTTAGACAAGGAAAATGCAATTAGGGAATGACTATCCAAATGAAGTAGCAGTGGTAATCATAGGTTCAATGTTTCTTCTTAGCCATTAATGTATAATGGAGGTAATGGATTGCATGTTTGAGCAATGTTTTGAGACTCATCAAAGATGGGAGAATAGTGAATAATACCTTGTGGACTGTGAAGTAGTGTCAATAAGGTTGAAGGATCTTAAGATCTACAATACCATGAAACAATGAGTCCCCTGTAGTAAGTAGGAAATCTATAGGGCATAGTTTGATTTTATAGAAGGATGCTCATGAAAGGAATCTTCAAGTGATAGCGAGTGAGCTGTTTGAGATTGTAGTTGAGGGTGCAATACCTAGTCTTAAAGGAATTTAATAAAGCAATAAATGTGCAAGAAAATCAAATCGTACACAATAAACAATTCACAATGTTATCTTGCATAATGCCTTGATTTTCAAGACAAAAATATCATTGTATCTTGATGAAAGTGGTGACCTTAATGGTCAATCACTGACAACCATGATTTTAAAACATGCTATTGTGCTTATGGAGGCAACATTTTAAGCAAGGCAGTGAGTGGTGGTTTGGAACAATGGTAGGTATTAAGGACTTGCTTTATATGCATACTATGCATTCTAGCTTATGACAACGTTCTTAGAAGAGATTGAAGGTGGATTATGGAACTCAAGGGTTACCATGAAAAAGATTAAAGCAAATACTAAGATCTATTTAAAAGCCACAATCATAAAGATATTAAAGATGTCACATGCAAAACCCTAGTAGCTGGAGTAATGAATATAGTGCCAAAGAGGATAGTGTGCTAGGGTAGATTTAGGAGATCTCCACATTATCTAATTAGGGAAATACATCATTTATTTATTTTTTAATTAAAAGAAATTATTCTAAACCCTATATAGGATACATTGATACTTCAAAATCCTCTGAAGGAATTTGAGATTATGCAAATATATGTCAAGTAAATACCTAGATTACAAATAGTAGCGGGAACAATGTAAGATTTGTTGAGCAGAGCAGGAATGAGATAAGTAGCAATGAATCCTATGCCTCCTTTCACACACATCTCCTCACCGTTCTCTGTCATTCTTTACTAAAACACTTCTCCATTTTGGTGGTCTATGCTTGAAAATAATGTTTTGACGAAGGTTTTAGAGTATGTTTATTAAAATGAAAACTGCATTATGGTGGGCTATGCTTGAAAATAATATTTTGAAACAAGTTTTAGGGTATGTTTATTAAAGTTTTAGAGTATTTTGGTGGGCTATATTCTTGATTCCTTAAATGATTTATTCAAATAGATTGTGACTAAATAAATGACTAATTATTTAGTCATTTTTATTTGTGTGACTAAATAAATTTTAATCAACGACCAAACTAGTAATTTATTTACTCATTTATAGCTGAGTTACAAAAAATGAGCAGAATTTAGTCATTTTTAGTTGTTGTGACTAAAATGTTTAGTCACCTAGTCATTTATTTTCCAAATTCTACTAGTGTGTGCTTCCTTGTGCGATTAGGGCTCTCTCAATGTTGAGGGCCCTAGGGATAAGCTCATCATAAGAAGTGATACATTGTATCTTTAACTAAAAGGATAAATTCGTATTGACATTAGCAATGATAATCTCGACTTGTTGCTCCTTAGGAATGGGTCACTTGCTTTTACTAGCTCGCTACCTCCATCATTGTAGGAAGTTTATGATCAAGTTCAATATTCTGATTTTAGGAGTCTAATAGTTGGAAATCATAGTAAAATCATAATTTAATAAGTTTTGGAATTAGCATTTTAAAGTGTTTTTTGGGGTCATTAACTTCATACTATCTTCTCTTTTGCAGGGGTGGTTGCATGCCTAATTTTTTTGGAGTAAAATATCAGAATTATTAGATTTTGTTACCTGTCTATGAATAAAAATTATTGGAGTGTGAGTTTGACTATTTTTTGAAGATCTAAATATTCAAGCTTAGTAAAGAAAAATCATGTCAGATAATATTAGTCTAGAACAAAATGAAGAGTCACTTGATAGATTGTGGGCTAGATTGAAAAGAAAGAATGATGGGAAATGTTGTTTTCCTTGCAATAATTGCAAGAGCTTAAAGACGAGACGACTTTTAATCACAACAACTAAGAAACATTGTAGGCAGCATGGTCACATTGAAGGAGGGCATGATTATCGTCCATTGGTAAGTTGTTCATTATATGTGTTTATATTGATTGAATTTGTAAATGTTTATATCGTTTTAACATTTTATATATATATATATAATCAATTGATCATGATCATGGTTTATTTGTGTTTATCATTATTATAAAGGTGGGGTGCCCTAGGGCAGATAATATGGATTATCACATCCCAAAGAATGTGGTTATGCAAGTAGACGAACATGGAGCTATGAATATCAAAGATGAAGTTGATGATCCTATGGAAGAAGATGATCATGTGCCAGAAAACACAGTTGAAGATGATGGTTCAAATACATTGGTCCATGACACTTTTAGTGGCAGAGCTGATCATGATGATCGAGATGACTTTGATGATGTTCATGATTTACTTGTACTTGAAAAGGCATACGAGCCCCTTTATGAAGGCTCCCAAATAACTCTTCTCTCTAATGTATTGTTGCTATTGAAATTGAAGGTTATGAATGGTTTATCAAACATAGCAATCTCACGGATGTTAAGGTATGTCATATATGTCATATTTTTTCATCTATTTTAATTGTTGTTAGTTCATCACTAGTAAATAAATGATGAAATATGTACCATTAATATTTTTATATTAACAAATTATTTTTTGTTGTAGATTGATTGGTGAATTTTTGTTACTGCCATCAAATATTTTACCTCCCTCATACTGAGATTTATCTGGCATTATGAAAGATATCGGAATGGAGTATCAAGAAATAGATGCATGTCCCAATGATTATATTATATATCATAAACAACATGAATTTGCAACAGAATGACCGGAATGTCATATCGGTAGATATCGAACAGATCAACTAACAAAAAAGGTGCCTTGCAAGGTTCTTCGTTATATTCCCATTATTCCAAGTATGCAATGATTATTTAGATACGAAATCTTAGCACAATTTATGGATTACCATGCATGAAATAGAAGTGGAGATGACAATCTTCGAATGCCTATGGATGGTTATGCATTTAGGGACATGGAGGAAAAATGGCCACACTTTAAAGAAGAACCTTGTAATCTCATGCTTTCATTGGGAGCGGACGATGTCAATCCATTTGGAGAGCTAAGATCTATTTACTCGGTGTGGCCTATTTTTGTTATCAACAATAACATTCCTCCATGGATGTCAATAAAGAGGGAGCACATAATGTTGTCAATGATTGTTCCAGGTATTTGTTTACATCAATTTTCTTTAACATAGTAGCATCTCATTTATCTTATTTGTTGCATAATGACTTATATTTTTTTCATTCAATAGTCATGTACATTAATTTATATACATTGCAGTAAAATTGTTATAATAATTGTGTAATGTTTATGTTCATTTAACTAGGTAAGTACTAACTTAAAGATATGAATGTATATATCGAGTCTCTTATCGACGAGTTACTAAAGTTATGGAATGGCGTCACTATGTATGACGTCTCTAGACCAATAGGACAAAGACAATTTCAATTCCATGCAATGCTTGTGTGGACAATTCATGATGCCCCAGGGCTAACACATTTTTGTGGTATGTTATAACGTTCGACTGCACTTTAACAATATTTAATTTTATGAAGTAGATATCATGCATGTTTTTAAAATATTTAAAATAATCTATTCATTATATATAATTAGAAAAACTGACATATTTAATCCAATTATATATGATCTTGTAGGTCTTCAAACAAAGGGAAAATTTGTATGTCCAATTTGTGGTCCAAAGATGAAATCTCGTCATTCAACAAGTTTAGGAAAGCTGGTGTTTGATGAGTATAAGCACTTCCTCCATAGAAATCATAAGTATCGAACTACTAATTTTTTTTTTTTCAATGGGAAAGAAGAGACTACATCAAAACCACGAAGAATGACACCTCACCTATGGAAGTTGGAATATAATAGAATTAATCATCAAGGTTATATATCGGATCAAATTTTTTATCTATCATATATGATATGTTTTGAATTTATATCTTTATATTGTGTTGTGTTTACTCATGCTGTAATTGACAATGATTGTCATTGTTAATTTGTTTAACTTATATGCTTTATGAAGGTTGTCAAGGCATTAATGGTCAGCTTCCACAGGGACTGAAAAGTTATCCTAGATAATTTAGTAGGTTGCCCTACTATGAGCAGCTACAAATTGTGCATTTGTTTGATACAATGCATATCAGAAAGAATATAATAGAAACGTTATGAAAAATATTGGATGGAAGGAATGATAGAAAAAATTGTCAATTTTTAGTTACATTCAGGAAGTCAATCATGCAATGAAAAATTTCATTCAATTAAATAGCGATGGAGACCAAATTAATATAAGTGTCCTTCCTTGTTTATTAACAAAGTAGCAAAGCAATGCTATAAAAGAAGTCATACGAAAAATTCAATTTCCCACAGGATTTTTTGCGAACATAAACAATATAATAACAAAGAAAGGTCAATTAGAGTCAGGAATGAAAACGCATGATTGGCATACCTTCATTAAGGTAATTATTTTGGTATATTATATACACTTGTATAATGCATGTACTTTTCAGTGTATTATGTTTACTACTTTTAGAAAAATAATGAAAAGATCATTTTATAATTGTTGCAGTACATTCTACCTCTATCTCTCCTAGACAACTTTGACAACAATGTCAAGCAAGTTATATATGATCTTGGAAAATAAATAAAGTAGCGATATTTGTTCAATTCGTTGTATACATCTTATAATTTCCATTTGTTTTACTTGTTATGTAATATACCGTATATTTTTGTTAAATCTCGTTAATATATGTGTGCCTTGAATCACTTGTAGATGGCTATCATCTAAAGAAATCCATAAAGAAGATATAAATTATTGGAAGAGAAAAATTCCTCGTCTAATGTGTGAAATGAAAAAGTGTCTACCTTCGACATTTTTTAATGCATAAGAACACTACCTCATACACCAAGTTGATGAGATTGAATTGTGTGGACCTATACACACAAGGTCAATATGGATGGTTGAGAGGAACTTGAAATTTTTGAAGGATTTGGTTAGACAAAGAGTACATCTTGAGGGTTCTATGATGGAGGGATATATGGTATACTAGACCATGTTGTACATTATTGAATATCTTCCTAAGTTTGCAGCAAAGATCTATGTAGATCGCATTTGGGATCCCAACTCCATTAACAAATTCGAAGGGGGGTACTTGATGGGGAAAGGTAGATTGAGGAAACTGAGAGGTAATTATAAGATGGTCATGGAGATTAATTGGAATAAATTTTACATATAGTTTTTATGTATATTGTACTTATTTAATTTTTAATCTTCAATATATGTATCAATTATAAATTAAGATCATATACTGTGGTATTTAACTAATTATACGTCGTTTGTGAATTTCATTTTTTTTTGATATAGTTGGTCAAGAGTGGGATGCACTACATTTGTACGTCACAAACAATCTTGATTGGATGACGGTATGGATTGAACGATGTCAACAATCTAGTCACACATTAACATGGGAAGGTGTGGCTTCATTGGTTAAAGAAGCTCATTGTAATGGAGATTCCAATGTTACACAAAGGGAAATTGATTTAGCATATGGTTTAAGAGATAAACAGGTACATATAAATATATTAATTACCCATATTATTTAATTATTTTCAATTATATTGATGTATATATATGTTGAGATTATTTTCTTTGCATACATTTAGCAGAGAATAAATATGTTTATCAATTGAAGATATTGCAATAATTTTTACATGTTTGACGTATTGCAGGTGAAACACCACAAGGCTATGTGGTGCAATGGTCATAAATTTCAAATCAAAATGTTGGATGACATGAAAACTTGTGATTCTGGTATAACTGCAATCTTTCAGGTGACTAATGTTTCATCTAGAAGCGACATACATGTAGAAGTCTTAGAAAATCGATACTATGGGATTTTGGATGATATACTTGAGTGTGAATTTAATTCCTTTAGATTAATTTTGTTCGTCGTCCTATGGTATAAGCTACGATTGAATAAAAATGATCCCAAGAGAACTGTTATTGAACATGATAATGGATTTACCATGGTTAATACAAGGTCGATCAAGCGAGCTGGAAATGAGCCCTATGTTCTTCCAAGCCAATGTAAGTAGGTATTTTACTCAAAGGTTCAAGTAAACCAGGTTGGTCATTTTTTGTTAGAAATGATCCAAAAGGAAGGCTAGTAAAGTATAATGTGGTGGAAGAAGAAGATATCAAAGAACTAGAAGATGATGTAGATGATGATTAGGATCAACAGTTAGTCGATGATGTCCCTGACGAAGATGTCGAAGAGGAGGAACTAGATCATGATGATGTAGGAGTTAATGTTCATGAAGATGATATCTGTGTGGATGATGACATTATCAAAACTGATATCGATGATGATGATGATGATGATATGACCAATCCTTACAATGTCGAATCTAGATCAGATGATACAAATGGAGAGTTGGATGAAGAATAAGATCAATGACATTGAAATGTATGAGTTATGCGATTATATTATCTATTTGATATTAATTTCTTGATAGAATTATATTTGACTTATGTGGTTACATAATTAATTCATGATGTTTTTAATTTTTATGCCATTACATAATTAATTTAATGATGTACTTTTTAATGTTTGAAAGGTCAAAAAATTAAAACATTTCAATAGTGATGTTAACAACCTTGAATTAGTGTGTTTTATGTTTCATGTGATCATAAAAGATTAAAAAGTTAGTTGTAGAGGTGGTTGTTCAATGGTTGACGTGTAAAGGCCTTTAAAAGGCATAAAGTGATCATTGTAATGGTTGTTGATGGTTGAGGATTTAAAATACAAGCTCTTGACATTTGAAAATATGTGTTTTTCTTTAAAATTTCTATATTTTTCCTATTATGCAGTACTGTATGGTCACATACAGCCATATTTTGATGTGAAATCAATTATAGGTCATTAACATATGTGTTATCTTTGATTTGAATCTGATTTGAGGGCTTAAGGCATTGATTTGAGTTAGAAAGCTTCATTTCTTTGCATACAGCCTGGTTACCCTATTTTTGAGGGTTTTGTAGTCCAAACATGATATAAAGGGGCTCTTAAACTTTTTTTGATTACTGTAGCTTGTGTAAGAGGCCCCATGGATACTGTTGTAATTTTAGGATGCATGAATAGGGCATAGGATGGGAAATAAAGAAGGTATAGCTGTTGTCCTTCAGAGTTTTATGAAGAAAAGCATGTGAAATGAGAGGTACTTTCTGGCTCAATGCTTGTTTGCTCCTTCATTTTCTATAAGAAGGATTTCAAGGCCA
Organism: Sequoia sempervirens; assembly: GCA_007258455.2. Taxonomy (NCBI): domain Eukaryota; kingdom Viridiplantae; phylum Streptophyta; class Pinopsida; order Cupressales; family Cupressaceae; genus Sequoia; species Sequoia sempervirens. Next base: position 40,943,701 of record VDFB02000015.1, read on the forward strand.
TAAGTACGGGTTAGCAAGTTAGATATTTTTTGGTCGATTCTAGGTAGAGTTGTAGAGAAAATTGTAAAGTTTGATGGTTTTAAGGAAAATGCAATTTAGGTTTTGAGTCATTCTGTAGTAGGTTTTGAATTCATGGGGATTTGATGTTTTATGATAGTACTTGCATTTGAATTGAAATGATTAATTCTAACTCATGTCTCTCCATTGTACATGCATATTTGAATTTTGAATAAGATAATCAAGGGTTGTATCGTTCATCTCACTATTGTGGTTTGTATGATTTCTATTTTGGCTTTAATTCAAGAAATTAATTAAAATGTTTGAATGGGATTGTAGGTGGATATGTTCTATATAAGGATTTGATAAGTAGTATTGGGTTAGAATACATGTTGATGAAATTGTAAAGCAATGTTCTCAAGGATCTTATATGTTTATGAATTTCACTCCCTCAATGGATATATGGCATTGATGTAAGTTGTACTAATTTGCATGTTTCAGTATTATTTTTGTCTTTACCTAGCGCTTGCTACAAATTGCAAATCAATGACTATTTTACATTATGGAATGTGTTGTAGTTACCTCATGCTCTAAATAGCTAATATTATTGATGAAAAACCAAATCTATTTAGTATTATCCTATTATATTGACATATTAAATGAGATTATATGTGTATTGTTAATGTTGTTTACGATAATGGTGCAGAGGTTGTAAACACATTAAGGGATCACACTCTCTGGTCTTGTAGAGCCCAAATTGTAGGAGGTCTTTAAAATCCTCGTCAATTGGTCCAGGTCCTTCGAGCTGCCCTTGATTGGAATTGGAAATTCCATAGGTAAATTAGAAGACCAACTTGGTTACAGTAAAAAAAACCAATAGGTAGAGGGGAGAGAGATAGATGGATTCATTGAGAGAGAGAGGGAGGGAGTGGGAGAGAGATAGAGGGTAGAGGTGAGGGAGATAAGAGTGAGTGAGAGAGAGAGAGAGAGAATTGAGAGAGGGAGAGGGGGTAGGAAGGTGATATTTGAGAGAGAGAGGGAGGGAGGGAGCGAGTGGGAGAGAGATAGAGGGTAGAGGATTTAAGTATTTAACGGTTAAGGGTAGAGGGCTAAGGGTAGAGTGGAGAGACTTAGGAGTGAGAGAGAGAGAGAGAGTTAGGAGGGGGAAGGGAGAGAGGAAGAGGGGAGGAATTGGAGAGAGAGAGAGAGACTTGAGAGAGGGAGGGAGTGGGATATAGATAGAGGGATAAAGGGTTAAGGGTAGAGGGTTTAAGTGTTTACGGTTTAAGGGTTAAGGGTTAAGGGTTTAGGGTTTAAGCATAGAGGGGAGACACATAGAGGGAGTGAGTGAGAGATAGAGAGAGACCTAAGAGAGGGATAGGGGGTAGGAGG